>VDFB02179234.1:172038-317034 GCA_007258455.2 Sequoia sempervirens
AAAAACTTGGTGAATAGAAGTATTGGTAAGTATCCATTCCAAATTGTTTATGGTAGTAGCCCAAGAGTTGTTTCAGATCTAAAAAATATTGATAATGATGATAAGAAGAGTGCAGAAGCAGAAGACTTTGTTGAACACATAAAGAGCATACATGAGGAGGTACGAAATCATATCAACAAAATGCACTTTCAGTACAAGTCCAAGGCTGATTTGAAGAGGATACATAAGGAGTTTCAGGTTGGTGATGAGGTAATAGTACATTCAAGAGAAAAGAAAGATTTTATGTTGGTACCTATAACAAGTTAAAAATAAAGAAATTTGGACCTTGCCGAATTGTGAGTAGGCATGATTCAAGTAATGCATATGAAGTAGAGTTGCCTAGTGGACTTAATATTTCACCTAATATTTTTGATCTAACAAAGTTTCATGAAGCTTAAAGTGATGAAGGTACAATAGGTGAAACAATTCATATACCAACAACTACTTCAGAAGAGGGGGAAATAGAGGCAATTTTGGACAGCAAGGTGAGTAGGAGTACAAGGCACAAGCAATACTTTGAGTACTTGGTCAAATGGTTTGGGAGGCCTATTGAGGACTCATCTTTGTTTTCAGAAGCTGAAGTTGAACGTCTTGGTTACCCTCTTGAGAAGTGACAGGATCACTTTTCTTCTACCCTGGGTGTCTAATGCAGGAGCATCCAAGGTGTAAAGGCAATCTTGTGTCACCAAAAATATTTTAATTTTTCTTTGTTGATTTTAATAAAGTCTTAGGTGATAGGAAAATAATATTTTCATTTGCAACAATATAATTTCCCTTTGTGTGAAATTTTAAATGTAAATTATGATGGGAAAAGACCCTAGTAATTCGATAAAAGTATCTTGTAAGGGAATATGTCTTTTGGGCGTCCCACTTTGGAGGAGGTCAAAGAAGTCTTATTTGCATGTACATGTGTCATATGTTATCATAAAGTGGGCTGCAAGAGAATATTGCACGTTGCTTGCATGTCTTTGCATGCAAAGTTGTAATAACAAGTTGTAAGGAATATGTAACAGGTGTAATTTGTCATAGCATCTCAAATTTGATTGGACAAGATTTTAGGTGCCCAAGAGAAGGTTAGCATGCATTGGATGACATGTTTTATTGCAGATTTTGAAACTCCCAAGGTTGGACATACTTTCCTCAAGGTGGTTTTTAGTTGCTTGTTTTGAAAACCAAGAGTTGTTTTCTCTTTCCACTTTCTCTATTAATTAATGATTTTTCATTATGAGAAGGGGGCTTGGAGAAGTAAAGGTTTACATACCTAAATGTTGTCGAAATTGTACTAGATTGTTGAAGACATATTTGTTGCAGGTGTTGCATGTAGGATTGAAGGGGAGCCCATGAGCTTCAATATTTTGTAATCTTTGCATATTTGAAGATAATAAAAGTTGCAGATTTTCTCTTCCCATTTCAGTTCTTGTTATGTATTTGCAGCCTTCATTTGTTATGTTTTATGAGGTTTTGTAATCAGATTTGAAAGGGGGAGTCTCCCTTTTCATTAGGGTTTTTCCTTTTTCACTTTTCTAAATTCAATTATGCTAAGGTTGTTATTAGATGGGGCACATGGCTCTTCCATTCCTCCTTGCTCATTTTTAAACCTTGGAATCATGACTTTTTAGTCTTTGACGAGAATTCATTATGTGTCCTTATCTGGGTTAAATTCTCAGGGTTATCTTTGCCATGTTGGAACTTTTTCACCCATATTTTTTCTTCTATAGGCTTTTCCATTTATGTAGAGATTGAGAAGTTATATTGGCTTTCCCCAATACTGTCTATGTTGAGATTAACCTTTCCAAAAACCTTAAGGATTTAGTTTACATTCAAAATTTGCAAACTCGTTACTCTCAACAATTAATATATTTATCTCTCAAACACTTGCTACCATTCCCAGACCTTTGACCACAAGATTAAAGGATTGTTGGCTTCTTAGTAGTCTAAGCCCTCTACTCAGCCCTCTTCTAGGTTGCAACCTCCCATAAAAGAGGAGGGATGGTCTACAATGTTTATTCATAGATCGAAGAACAATAGCTCCTCCAAACCCTCCCCAATCCAAAGGACATGCGGTTTTGGCTTTACATGTTTTAAAGCTTGTCAACACAAATGTGTCAGATATGGGGACAACTTCTATAACCTATCAATGTTCGTTGCTTTGCAATTGTCTATTGGAAATTCCCAACATACTCCCCCCCTTTGGTGGGTCAAAGGATAACTTGAAGCTTGTTTATCCATTTAGAATAACATGAGTTTGTGCCACAACACAAACAACTAAGACAACATAGTGTTCAAATTGGAATATATGAGGCACCCAACATAATGATTTAGAATAGTTACTTTGCCCTCGATGGGGTGGATAATGAGGAAATTCCTCTTTAATGAAATGGATTTTATTTCTTAGACTATGAGAGGTCACATCAACCTCCCTCAAAAAATATTCTAATTGTGATGCTTGTTCTCAGTTTTCATATTTAGACATTATTTCCCTTTAGGAGGTTAAAGAGTCGAGTTTTTTACTTTTTGCAACATGCCAAGTTATTTGGTCTTCCAATTTTTTCAATGTACTGACCATGAGGTTGGTCATGGTAGAGTGGTCACTTTTCTTTCACCCACATGGCATCGACTTTTAGTTGATCATGGATGTGACCCCACTAACTGAGTAGTGTGGGCTCTTTTCAATGTTAATATTCATTCCTTTGCTTGATTAATGATTATGCTTCCAATAATATTGTTGGGAGATCTTATCTTTGGAATTGGATTACTGATTCTATGTTTGCCACCACTTGGGTATTGTGCAAGGATTTTAATATGATCAATCTATGCCACACGACAAATATAAAAAATTTCCTATTTATTGGATAACTTGCAAGAGGAATGCTTGGTATTTATAACTAATAAATTGGATATTTTTTATCCTCACTCTATATGGAAGCTAGGGTAGTGGAGCAACTTCTTAAACTAATCTTGAGAGGAGTGTAATACAAAACTTTATAGATCTTTACAACACTTACAAAAAAGTTTAAAAATAAACATAAATGTCATGCATACCATAAAAAATGATTTGTGGAAAACTATATCGAGAGAAAATCCCACTCTAAAATTCACCCAATATATTATTCATAAATCACAAAGATTACAATATACTTGCAGAGCAAGCTTCTCACAAAAGTATCACCAACTAGAGATATATAGGAAATGTAATAGTTGTTAGAATCTCAAAATACATCACAATGCAAAACTATAATATGATGCCCTCATAAAATAGGGATGTCTTCTAGGGCAAGACAACCCAACAAAATATTTATTTTCAGATTTGAGACCTGTTGATGAATGGTTCAAATTTACAATAATAAAATATACATAAAACGTGCTTTTCGAGGGCACTGGCCTTGAACCTCTACTTGGGCACATGGCCTCAAACCCCCTGCCAAGGGGAGGTGCCCCTTAGACCCTATAAGGGGTACCCCCTTGAAACCCTCCATGCTCAATATATTAACATGTTATAATTGCAAGGTTGAGACACCATTTTTTCTCTAACAGGCTCCAATCATCGTCATGATCATACAACTTGGTACACATGGAGTAACTTGTAGTTTGGGCTTAACAAGGTCTTAAAATGACCTAATCAAGCCATGTTTTTGGCTTAATAGTTCTTTAGTTTTTCTAATTATTATTATTTTTCCATTGAAATTTTATTGAAAAAAAGCCTTATCTAGTCACTTTCACATATGGTTTTGTATTGAGTGGTAGACTTTATCTCCCAAAGTTATGAAGAGTTGATTCTTCCTCAACTCATCTCTTCTTAGCCATAAGGCTACAACAACACATATCTAATGTATCTTGAATTTGGAGTCATATCCTTCATACGATATCGAGTGGATAACTTGGTGGAATGACACTGTAATCTACACGTCTTAATTTCTTCACATTTTTGGGTACCAACTAGCTTATTTTCATTGTTGCTCGTACAAGGTCACCACTCAAGAGCTCTACCTCACCATTGCACCCTTGAAGCTTATCTATTTAATTTTGCTACCTAGCTTTAATTGTCCTAGTTGTGATAGTATGAAAGAAAAGAAGAGTCAAGAAACAAATTTAGTAAAATTTATTGATAATTAATATGGGCATGCTCTTTTTCATATATTGGTCCATGCTTAGTTGGAATATATCATATTTCCTAACATAATAAGAAAACAAGAATCAAGAAACTATTTTAGAAAAAACTTACAACAAACATATCTCAAATTAATCTAATCTATAATTAAATTATTAGTGACCAAGAAACTATTATTGACAATGTATTAACATAAAACTTAAGAAACATAATCATCAATTGGAATAGTTTGGTGAAAGCCATTTTTTTATGAATAGGTGTCTAAATGATCTTCAAATAAAAATAATACTACACATATTGACAAAAAAAGTGGGTGGATGTAGAATCACACCCTTGGAGTCTAAACGGGACAAATCCCAAAGGATAAAATATAGAAACAATAAAGTTTCTAGACAACTAGCACAATAACAGAGGGGGTAGGAGGAAGTCTTGATCATTTGGCTTGGGAAATTTGAATATCTATCCAAATAATCAAGTTATCTCCTCAATGGATGAGATACAAGGCTTGGAATATTAAAATCTAAAAATCTAAAACTATATGCTTAACATGCTTCTTTATGATCTAAGAAAATCAGTCAACAAAACATGCTTAATAATTCCACCTTCTGTGAACTTATAACAATAATAAATAAAGCATAGCATTGTCATAAGATAGCAACAAAGAGACACAAATAAACAACATAAAAGGCATCATAACATAGGATTTGCGTGAAGAAACCCTTGTGGAAGAAAACTCCACCAAGAAGAGAGGTCAGGTATGCATTATATTCAAATAAATGAGATTACAATAGATTCACTTCTATTTTCCTCTTTTTCTCCAACATGGTAGCACCTGTGTACCTATGAACAACCACTTTATCCTCCAACATGTATGTGTTTTGGTAGAGTGACTCTACTTTCAATTGTTCCTCTTTATTTCTACATCCAAGGAGCTAATTTTATAGATTTGTGAAAAAGGTCTTAAGCACCAAATATGGTTTCCAAAAATGAATCTTCATTCTAAGAATCCCAACCCTTGGATTGCCTTCTTAGAATACGAAAGGACACCAATTTTTTGGCTCCAATAATTTCCCTCCAACTTGTGTGCCCAAACTTGGAAATTAAACATTACACTAAATGTAACAAAATATTTAAAATGTTGAAAGACACATGTTTCCTATTTATAAGCACCCACTTGGAGAAGCTGAATAGTCACTCATTTTTCCTTTTCACTTGCATTTTACCATCCCATTCTAGGCATCCACATGTGGGGAAAACGATATTAAATATTCCTATCCACAAGTCACCTTTATTGCTATTGTTGGAACCCATCACCCCTTATAAATGTATTACAAATAATGATGATAATAAATATTAAAAAATATTTTCCCAATGCACCCTAATTTCCTAGGGACACTTTCCAACAATGTTGGAACAATACAATATGACATAAGATTTACAAGCTAGATGACACATTAATCCTAACATGGCTTTAACCATAGATCAATGAGGTTTGAAGTATCCTTGGGAGGGTCCCACCCATCATATTTATTTTCTTTAGTTTCTTCTTTTTATTTAGTAGCATAGGCTAGAAAAATAGCAGGATCAAGATGAGGAAACTTGTTAGAATTATACCAAATGCAAGCACCACCAATACGCCACCCAAAATTTCCTCTTGGAGGTCATAGGGAACATGAGTTCTAAAAAGTAGGTTGTGACCAACCCCATTGACAAAGGTCTCCTCTAACAATTGAGGGAGAAGCTTATGAGTGAGTCTCCCAAGTACCATGAGAATAAAATTTCCTTCCACAAGAATTCCCACAATGTGAGTGTCCCCTAGAAGAGGATGGAGATAGAGGAGCTTTTAATACACAATGGGAATTTCCCCAGTGGTTGAGGAGAACCTACAAATGTTCCACCTCAAGTGCAAATTTGTTAGCTTGCACCAAAATTTGAACCTACAATAACACATTGGAATAAATCATTGATTTAGAAAAAAATGATACATGTTGATCAACATAACAATCAGAAAAAATGGTAGATTTTTTTATCTTTCTAAATGTTGAAGAGTATCTCGACTAAATGCATTCCAAATTTGGTTGAATTTGTGAGGAATGTGAGGAAAACCCCCAAAAAGAACCATATTTCATGGAAAGGGTTCTAATTTGAATGACTTGAAGAATTCATGGATCCAAATCCAAAAATTTTGGGCTCTCAAATATAACCAAAAAAAATGCTTAAGAGACTCTAGTTACCCACTAAAAGGGAAATCAGGGTTAGTAACACCCAAATGAAGCAACCCACACCCCATAGGAGGCCTTGGAAAATAATACACTAGATAGAGTGGGCCAATTTGGGTTCCAAAATAGGAGACCAGATGATATAAAATCTATGTTGTAAATTGAAACCGATGAATGCAAATGCCATTGCTAGTTCAAAGTGGGAACCATAGGCAAGTTAGGAGAAATTCAAAGGTAGCCCTACCAAGGTTTGTAGCTCTTGAAAGCAATTCTTGACCCCACTTCCAATATTTCCACCAAAACTTGGAAATTGATACCAATTTAATGAACCATATCACACAAATTGCCTTCAAAACTTAGTCGAAAGTTTCATGATCTTGATTAGAGAGGTGAAACTTGGTTAAATGGATTCATTCCAAGTTAAAAGACTCATAGAGGTCCTAAATTTTTTTTGGTAGAGTTTGGATCCCTTTCCTATGAAATCTTCATTCTAGGTTAAAAGCCTCATAAAGGTCCTAGAAAATTTTCCATAGATTTTGGATCCCTTTCCTATAAAATCTCAAAGCATGTATCCATGACTGTCGAGCCAACAAGCAATTTTCGCTTTGTAAAATAGGGGGTCACCCAATATTCTACTAGTTAATGCAAACCCTATCCTAAAACCCATAATCACTATAGAAGAGCTAGGGATTTATGGATTCCCAAGGTCTCCAAATTATTTTCATTACAAATACCCCTTGAATCTATGTACCAATTTGTTCAAGGTGAGAAGGGTTTGAAGCCCAATCCCCTTCTAAGTAGCCAAACTAGAGGGATGTCCAAAGGAAATGGAATGTCATACAAGAATTTTTTAGGCTTCATCACCATGAAGGGCACACATAATATATTTAGTGAAAGAACCAAGCCATGGATAAAAGGGCCAAGTTGCCAAAATCCTAGGGTAGGTAGTAGAATTCCCAACCCTATGAAATTCTTTGTGATTTTCTAAGGAGCCCAAAGAAAATTGAATGCATAATTTTTCCAACTTCAAGTAATAGGCTTTAGAGGTAACCTAACATTAGGAGTAATATATAGGGGTGGTCGCAAGAATATTTGAACATACCTAAAACTTTCCTATCAAAGAAAGGGGTTACGTAATCCAATAAGCCAAATATTTGTAAATCATAGATTTTGATGTTAGTTTGGTTTTTTTTGTGGGAGGATGGTCAAGTGAGAGGAAATGTGGAGGAATAAGAGAGATGTGGAATAGTGATGTGGCATAAGAGATAATACCATTTAAATTGCACTACATTATTATCCTCCTTGATTGAAATCGAAGATTTGTGAATTTCCTCAATAATGTAACCAGCATAATCATAGGGCTTATTTATATCTCTACTTTGAATATCAACAACTAATACCATTAAATTCACTAGCATTTGAATCCTTTATTGTCCAAGCCCAAAACCTGACACAGTGAGAAGTATGTCTTCACAAAGCAGTACTTGAAGATGTTAGTTGAAAGGTTCCAGTTCTCCACTTGCAAACCTTTGAAATTCCCTATTAGGCCCTCTATGCCTAAAACATGCTAACCAATTTACCCTATAATTGTCCCTATGCCAAGTTGATATTCTCTAGTGAGGGCTCCCAAGTCTATATGTAATTGAGCATTAAGGTTTAGATTTAAAAATTACTAATATAAGCTCCATCCAGTTGCATTAAGAATTTTCCACCTGTTGTGAACAATCCCCTCTTCACAAGGGTTGTAATCATGTGCAATTTACCTAATTATGTCAAAATTTATGAATACATTGGGAACCGCCAACCTTCCCAACCCTAATCTCCATATGTTGCAAATAGACCTCTATCTATCAAGGCTTTTCTAAAAGAGTACTTAAATAGGCCATATCACTAGATTAGAATTATAGGGTCTCTACAATTCTCATTTTTATCAAAAACGATATCTGCTAAAATTCCAAACCCATGCACAATTCTAGGTCTTTTAGATGATCCTAGCAACTAAGCCATTATATCATCATCTAACCCCCTATTAACACCCCTTGACATTCCAACCATAATTTTCCTTCTACGGTTTTAATGGTTGTAAAATTAGGGTTTCAAAATTTTACACTTCAAAGAAGACTTATGTAAAATTCTTCACAATGACACCCTCCAGAGACCCTAAAATACCTTTTGAATCTTAAAACTAGATAACAATCACCCCTTTACACCCAAAATGCACAAAGATTGTCAAATTTACTTGTTTACCACCAATTGATAGCCCTAAAATTGTTGTGAAAACCCTTGTTCACGTAGAATTTTGTAACAATTTCACTATGATACCTTCTCTTTGTGCTTTGAGTAATGAAAAATGATGTAATTAAGCCAATACCCCCAAGAATTTGGTAGATACAGATCAAATCCACCACCATTGTTTTCGCATGCTTGAACTTTCGACCTGTAGTAGTCATTCTCTATTTTGAATGTGGATTGTTGATTGCCAAAGATCGACGGTGTTCAGAGGAATTTGAAATTATTTCCATGAAGAGAAAGCCTTCCTTTCTTTCACATAAGACCAAGGCACATGTCATCATTTTGAAGATTCATGGGAATAAAATGAAAAGCTTTAAGGTTTTCCCAATAGTGCATTCCTCTGTGAAACATTAGAAATAAATGAGATTGGACACATGGCACAATTTCAGGAGTTTGGGGGAATAAAAGCTCAGCTCAATATCGCTCTGCGAAGGAGGTTATAGCTAGAGTGAAAAGGTAAGACCCATGTTTATTTCTTAAGATAAAAGCTATTCACTTATTCACAGAGATAAATTCTTTTAGAATAAAGGCCCCTTGATGCACATGCCTTGCATGACTTAAAAGGGTATAAATGCATGTGTTTTAATAAACAACTTAAAGCTACTAGGGAAAAGAGGGGTCAACAATGAACAATAGAAAAGGGGTTTTGTTAGAAGACTTAAATTACTTGTGCAAAAAAAAGCTCATGATTTGATTGGTCAGAGACTCATACACGTCAATATTGTCTGGAGATAAAAAGGTATGTCGCAAGTTTGCGGGAAAAATAATAATATAAAGAGCTTCAACGAACCGAAGAGATTACGTGAAATGTCGACACATGTGCTCTTGGACCCAATAGAGTGCAAAGCTTTTTGCGATAATTAAAATATATTAAAACAATGGGTCCATTCAATATTCTAACAAAAAGGGTCCAATAAGCATACAAGATGGAGGCCATAAATTCATAACTTGAAGGCTAGGCAACCTAGGTTAAAGGTCATCAATCAAATTGAAAAATTTAGTGTATGGGCTTTGGATAGGTCTTAGATTTTTTATGAGGATTAGGGCTTTTCGAAGCCCTAAATGCATAATTCTTAGTAATTCCTTGCAAAATAATAGGACTTTAGGACTTATAATGGACCAAAATAGCTCAGAGGATTCAAAATTACAAAAGTGTCACCAAGTTGAATATTAGTTTTATTCTTAAAAGAATTTTTGGATACACACATTTTATCCATCCTAAGGATTTTTTGTACTTTATTTTCATGTTTTTGTCTTAAGTGACTTGTTAAGAGAATATTTTTCTTTGGAATTGCAATTATTTTATATTGTGTGACCTCAACTCTCAATTTTAATATTTTTTTGTCTTACTGGGACCACAATTTCTTTTTATGGCAATATTGTAAGTATTAGCTAAAAATTATTTTCTTTTTATTTTCTTTACACCTTCGACTATAAATCCAATGGGAGTTTTATGAAATCAAAAGCATAAATCTAAAAGGAGGAAGACCATATAAAATCTTGATGATTTGATTGATGTTTGAGATAATGGACTATGGATTGTGTATATGTATGTGAGATTGAGACTAATTTTCAAGGGCTTTGTCATAATACCATTGCCCCAAGCTAGTATTTTGTATATATTTTAGTATTTTATATCAACTACATCTATTTGAACAACTATCATGGATATCTAATCAACTTATATCTATTCAAAGAGCTATTATGGATATTTAATATTGCATTTCCAATTCTTCAAGTATCAAGTATTCATGTTTTCTAGTCAAAGTAAAGTGGGTGCATAACTATTTTTTTGTTAATGAGTTGTATATGCCAAAAAGAATGAAAAAATAACTTAAAGAATACCATAAATGGTTAGACTAATTGCATACTTGCATAGCCTATTATTATAGAAAATAGAATCAAGATCCCACTTCAAATCATTTTTTAAATTATGCCAAGGGGTTGTGGGAGCTGAATTAAAGATATTGATATTTATTATGGATTAGATGTGGAGCCATTTGAGTTAAAATTTATAACTCATTCATTTAAGTATAACACTTTATTTATCAAACCTATATGAAAGGGAATTGAAATATTGGTGTACATAATTCTTTTTAAAGTTCTAATGAGAACTAGTTATCCCTGAGTAATCATTTTTTATAAGTGGCCCAATTTTGTTGGTGGTATGGTGCGATGAAAGTAAAGGAGATAAAATATAGCTTATTTTCTCCTACTTTGGCAATCTTGAGGTAATGTTTACAAGTTTAAAATGTATCATTAATGTATTTTTAATAACAATTTCACCTTAAGAAAAACTCTATAGATTATGTTGTGGGTATGCTTGAAAGTGAAGAGAATGACAACTAATTGGTAGTAGGTATATGGTGGAAGTAATTAATTGTGAACTAACTTTCTTTTTATTTTCCTTTCATCTTTGTTTCGTATTGTAGTTTAGCATGGTATAGGTATTAACCCTCTATTCAATTTTCATAGTTAAAACTCTTCAACAATCAAGTTCGAATCAAGTACAAATACAAAATATATGTCAAGTCAATGTGAGTGGATGGATGAAAGTATTTAAGTGGTAGGAAATTATATGTTTGAGTCCTTGATTAGATCATGAAGCATTTTAGTGTTTAGACAAATTCGTGCTCATGTCTATTTTACAAATGAGTCCTTTCTACAAGATGTGCTCTTCATGTATGAAATATGATTTGCATTTCATGCTTCACAAATGAGGAATGCCAATAATATAAGAAAACATGTTATTCTATGTTTTGTACATTTATTTAAAGTTTTCTTAAGTTGTGAACTAACTTTGTAAAATAGTCATAAGATCAAAAAATTTGTTTAAAAATAAAAATAATTCATCACCTAAGCATGCCCTAACCTACTATCTAGATACTTTGAGCCTAAGACTATAATTGAAGGCTTTCTTTCAATTTATTTTCTTGAATAAAACTACAACACAATTCTATGATTTGAACATTAAAAAATATATTTATTTGAAATTAAAAAAAAAAATAACATAAAAGATAGAAATACATGTTGACTTTCTCTTTGTGCATATTTTTCCTTGATGACAAAACTAATAATATGGCTCTTTGGTCTTGGCATGTTTATTGGTTCAGTTCTGGCACTTTGGTATTATGGCTCATGGTGGCACTTTGGTATTGGATAGAATTATGGCTTTGGTTTATATTCAGATTTGTTATATCTTGTGGTACTGATCAAGTTGAGCTTCATGTGCAGATAAAGGTTATCTTGCTTATACAGGTGTTGGGTTTTGGTATTGGATTTCAGGTGATATCATTTTGTATGTTTGATCAGTATATTGTTTTGACACTAAATCAGGTTGAACTCTTTTTGGCATTATGTTTTTTAGTTCTTACAGACATATACAGGTGATTGCATTGTTACATTACTACTCAGATGGAAGATAATATGTTTTTGGTTATGTAGTATTTGGCTTCAGTTCACATGAGGTATATTGCTTTCTCACAGGGTTGATACATAGTCAGATTTGTATTCTTGGGTTGGTTGTTGTATATAGCTTCATAAGCAATGGTGTTAATTTGGCTTATCATATCACTTCATACAAAGTGTATTTTGACATACACTTATATCAGGTTTCTATTGCATATATTATAGTTTGATTTAAAGTGCATAACACCTTGCACTTAAGCCGACCCTCCATAATGTTTACTGGGCTCACTATGATACAATAGTCATATTGTTTATTTCATATCATTTTTTTTAATGTTTAAAATAAAAGCCATTTCAATGGTTGGCGATGATCATAGCTTTGAAACTTATTTTATATGTCGACCACAACATATGTGTCGACCAGCATGTTTCATATTTCATCGAGTATATCTTATGCATCGAGCTTATTATTGTTTTTCATCGAACATGCTTTACAAAGCTCTAATAATGTTGTTGGCCTCATTACATTTACAAAAGAGTTGGCTTAGTATGACAGCCATCATTTGGATTTTGTTAATGTTTGTTTAGCGGACCTAAACCATCATTGTGTTTGGTTAATGGATCGGACTCCAAATGAGTATCATAAAGTAAAAAGGGCAAACTAAAGGCATTCAAATGATGTTAGGGAAAATCACTTTGTTATTCTTGTTTTGCTCTAAGGTAACAATAGCATTGTTATGGAGGGTATGAGACTACAGTTTGCAGCTGGATTTGAAGCTGAATGTTGGATGAGTTTCAATGAGACTATTATAAAAAGTTTGCGCAATCAGCTAGTAATGTTTTGGCCGCCCTGACAGGTATTTTGTTTTCAGTTTGAAAGTGTTTTTTTGCTGGCTTCAAAGGTAACCGATTCCATGGTTAAGTTTTTGTTGAAGTTCAGAAATATGTTAAAGGTTAATCACAATTTTCATTAACTTGAGTCTACACAAGGGTTTTATCATTTTCAGTGGCATTCATCGACATATTATTGTTTTTTTGTAGTTATTCTTTAAAACCTTTGATGGGTATCATGATAAAATATCATTGTTCTTACCATTTTATAAACCCTGGTTATTGAATATGGGTTTTTGACAAGGATGGATAATTGTTTGTAAACATTGTATATATACTTGGCAGAAACATATGACACAGTGATGAGATGAAATAGTCTAAACAGAGTGTTGTTTATTGTGATATCATTCTGTAAAGAGGAAAAGTGGGCTCATATTGTTTTCATCTCTAATTGTATTACAAAGATTATTTTGAGTTGGGCATTATTGCAAAATCATTTTGTATCCTATTATAATTTTGTAATTGTAGATAGTCATTGCAGTTATAAGGTTTTAATAGGTTGCAATACCTTGAGTTTTTTTTTTATGAAGTTGGTGCTTCAGAAAAGTTATTGGAGTTGGTGCTCCACATTGTAATAGAGTTGGTGCTCTTTTGAATGAATAAAAGGATCAGTTTGTGAGTGGTTTTTTATACCCCAAGAGGGTTTTTCCACTCAGGAAATCTTAGTGTTATGTGATGTTATTTTGTTTCTCATTTTGTTTCAAGTTAATGTGCTCAATTAGTCAATGCGCTGATACTTTTAGTTTGTTTAAAAGACAATTTAAGTTTGTTGAAAAAGCCTTCCCTAAAGCAAGTTAAATCTGCATTGTGTAAAGTTGAAGTCATGTTTCAAAAAGCATAAATAAGGTTGTTCACAATTTGATGGAACAATGCTACATGATGCTTTTAATATGAGTTAATTCTCTTGCATATCTTTCTGCAAAGTTTAAATGTTCATTTGTTTGGTTAAATCTTCCACATTGTTTCAAGGTCAAAGCATTTAAGTTGTGCATTCAAATCAAAGAGTTCAAAAATTATCACTCTGATTCACCCCCCTTCCCCCCTCTCAAAATGAATTCACTTCCAACAATACATATTTAATTTTACATTTTTATCCTCAAAAACTTTTCTACTTTAAAGAAAGTCGCACATATATTTATAAAAAAAAAAATCAGATCTTTAAACTCTTTTTAATTATTCAAACTAAACCATAATTATCTTGTTATTTTTTAATTTATATCAAAACATAAACTAAAAAAACAGTGAATTATCTTTCTTACTTTTAGTTGTACCACAACCCTTGTTTGATATAGTAAACGATATTAAAATCCCTCTTTCATTGAAAAGGAGTAGATAGAACGGAAAAGAAATTCGGCGATCGCTGCACGGCTAAAGTACTGAGAGATTTAGCTATCCACGATTCAATCATAACCTGAGAATGAAGATTCTGATCGGCAGGCACAAGATGCCCTGCTCTCGCAACAACAACATGCATCAGATTTGAATAAGACCGCACATATCCAGCCTGCACGTTTGACACTTGCCATATTTTTCTCTCTGCTCCCCAAAAGTCAGCCAAGTCATTCCATTCCAGAGTGTGCATCCAGTCTTCTGTGGATACAACACCGTCTCTGAGATCGAACTGCCCCTGATACAATAAAACCGGGATTTTCAAGAGAAGGCTTTCTATCATCCACTTAGTGCTCTTCATAATGTCCTCTCGCATCCTCACGTCCACAGCGTCACTGTACTCCACCCAGGTAGTGTTGGGATGAGCGTTGAGAGCCTCTTTTACAGCACGTAGGTTAACGAAGAGGCTGAGGTAGTCGGTGCCATTGTCGAAACTGGAATAGGGAATCGTCCGCCTAATGTCGTGAAGAGATGCAAGGCCTGTTGCATTTTCTAGCCAGCTCAGGACACGGTTTCTTGCGATGCGGGCGTCATTCCATTTCTGTTGAATAGTTAGTATGACGGCCTCTTGTTGTAAACTTTCGAGGTGAAGCTTTTGTTCAAAGTCGATCAGCCCAACGGCGTAGGCCACGCTCGCATGTGACTGTACCTGCATTTACACAGATTACTTTTCTCAGCTTTTTTTCTCTTTTCGTACAAGGGTAAGAAAAAATAATGTGTAATGCTAAACCAAAAAATGAAACTCTGCTTAAGAATTAACTAGGCATCTTACAGTGGGTAGTAGAACAACACCTTGTTAAACTTCCATTTTGAATTTTAAAACAAAAAATTGGCTTAAAGCTTACAAATAACGGTTACAAATGTTCAGACAAAGACGTACCAACACAGTCAAACAGCCAGCTATTGATAGCAAAATAGACAAGAGCTAACACAGCCGAACGATACAACTCTTACATCCATAAGAAGAAATTTGAACTGCCACACATCCATATCAATTCGAATGAACACGTTTTGGTGCCCTCTTATTCGCAATTCTAATTGATTTACTTTGTGTAAAGAAGTTTCACAATAAATATATTGTTAAATTGTAATGTAATTTTTTTTAAAGAATACTACCAAATAGATTTTTTATTATATAATTGTGGTCTTTAATATGTTCTTTAAATGGGGTCTCAAGTATTCAAAAGTGGGCTTCCTTGTCAAATCTCTCAGTTTGGAACATTGTTCAAAAAATGAACAAAGTATACGTTTGAGTTATTTTATTCATAAATTTACATACACTAAAATGCAATGAAATTATATTTATAGAAAATACAAGGAAAAATATCCCTCTTAAAAATAAAGAGATGCTCAAAAAGTTATATGTTGAAATCTTGCTTTCATTTAAAAACATAACTCTACCTAAGTAAATAAATTATCTAAATAAGCTATGCATGATATAATAAATACATATCTATACCAAAAATCATCTTGGACGGTGAAAGTTCATTAACACATACCATGCGTAAAATTAGATGTAATAGTTTTGATAGTTTACCTTTTTTCTAAAGGTGTGATGATAGTTGACCCTCATAAGAGGTGCAAGTTCATTAGAATATCCCACAACTAAATTTTAGTGAGTACCCATAAAGAAAGCAAATGATTTACTATTTAAATTCACGCATTCCCATTTAACAATAATTAAAGCCTATGGAATTAACATTATCCAAGAAGGAAGTTGTTACAATGGTGGAGAGAAAGAATAATCAAGGTTTTTGCAGGTCGTAGGGGATTCATGGGCATGGAGGTTCTCAGAACGGGCGTCATTACATTCAAAGAAATGGAGGTTGTTTGTAGATCCCACCATGGTGAGCACCGCAACAAGCATGGAAGGCTCCAACAAACAATGGTAAGGGTCTACACAATAGAAAAATGATAAACCAAATCAACAAGGTTTCATCCCAAGGAATAGATGGGGGTATGGGAACATGCGGTTAGCGGAACCGGTCGACTTCCGGAAAGTCGAAAAGAAGTTTTGGAGGCCGAAGCAACAAGGAGACTCCCAGCCAACTGATCAGGTAAACCCTTCCTTTGAACACACAACGGTTATTTCTTAAGGATAGAAGGCCAAGCATGGAATGATTCTATTAACCAGTTTAAGGAAATATCTTTCTTCATGAAATGCAGCAGCCCATGGCCGGCCTTCAAAAGGGTCAAGGAATGGTGTGATGATCATTGGGGGGAAGCAACTATTTTGAAAACACTACCTAATGGTTTCTATCTAGTTATTTTCCCGAGTGCCTTAGATAAAGAATGGATTTTCAATAGTGGTCCATTTTTTTATGGGGGGTAAAGGCTTTTATCTTAAAGACTACACACCCAACTTTAATCCGAAAAATAAAACCATCTTTGAGGTGTCAATTTGGATTCGGTTGTATAATCTACCCCATGAGTACTAGAATTTAGAAACCCTAAAGCAGATTGGTAATAAATTAGGAACTTTTGTAAAAGCAGATGAAGTCATTGCAAATAAAGACTATAGCATGTATGCGCACATCTGTATCCTATGGCAGGCGATTCACCGTCTCCCGACAATGGTAGAACTAAGAACAGGGGAGAGTATTTGGAAGCAGATGATAGAGGTGGAGGAGAGGATTGAAATGTGATATGTTTGTAAAGGAGTAGGGCATCCTGTCGAGGAATGCAGGTATCTAGAAAAAAGGAAAGGGTTTGGAGAAAAATGCTATAATGGATATACTGATGTAAAAAGAACGTACTTTTTTAGCTAAGGACAGTGACTTTATGGAAGCCATGTTGAAAAAATGGGAGCAGCCCATAGAGGAAGTATGGGGTCTAAAAAACTCTGAAATAGACCTTGGCATGTGGACAGGCCTTCAACAAGAGGAAAAGTGAAAAGAAGCTTAATGGAAAGGTGACGAAGGTGAGTTGTGGACTGGGGCTACTGATTCAAGAATGATACCATAATGGGTGGGAAATGGTCCACAAAAAGGAACAGGTGATGGTGAGGCCAATGAAACTGAGGCTCTTGTTGTGGGTACAGTGGGTGAGTAGAATGATAATTTAGTGATTGATGGCTACAAGGAGAAAACGGAAACAAATCAAGTGTGTTGTTCAGAAAAGGTAGAATGGACTTTAGAACAAAATACCAAAATGGAAAAAGACAAGGTTCATAATGTTTTAGGTGGTGTCAGCCCCTCAACTTGTCTAGTAAACTCAGAAGGCACCACTAGGGATTTTCTAAGCAAATTGAGGGGGGGGGGGGGGAACCTTGTGAGGAGGTAATGGAATCTATGAATGCTCATGAAAAATCACCTTGTGTTGGGAGTCAAAATGTAGATAAAAATATAGAAGTTGAGGAACCATTCTTGAAAGAGATTCAGATCTCACCAATAAGAAATATGGAGAGTTCCTTGGAGGAAGCCAGAGAGGATGGAAGCTTTTTTGAAGATTTGGAATCGGAGCCCCCAACAAATGATTAAGTAGGTGGTGGGGATGAGTTGGGTTTAAGCTCAGAAGTAGGAATTATGGAGAAAAGAACTCTGGTACAAACATTGTCCAAACAAGCAAAGGTAAAGGTTGGTGAAAAGAAGAAACAAGGACCAAAATCAGTTAAGGTGAAAATGGAAATAGCAGGGAATGCAGCGAGACAAAAAAAATTGAGATCGGGAAAAGGCTATGCATTTTCCCGGGAGCAATGAAGGTCCTATTGTGGAATGTCAAGGGTTGATTTTCCCCTGACAAGATTCATTTGAACAAAAGATGTCTTGATCAAACGAGGCCGGACATTGTTTTATTGCAAGAAATGAAACTAAGTGGGGCTGAAGTAGCCTCATGCAATAAGATATTTCGCTTGTGGAAATGTCTTATAATGGAAGTGAAAGGAGCCTTTGGAGGCTTAGGCATACTATATAAAGAGGCGACCATTGAGGTACAGGTAATGAGATATAAAAAGTCATGGCAATGGGTGAATGTTACTTTTAAGTAGTTATTATCAAGTTTCTTTTTAATTAATGTTTATGGACTAAATAATATCCCTGAAATGAGAGGATTGTGGGGAGATACATCAGAGGTGCTAGCCTTAAATGGCGATAGACTATTCCTTCTAGGCGGTGACTTTAATGCAATCCTACAGTCGTTTGACAAGCAAGGTGGTCTTGGATGGTTAAACCAAAAACAAAAAGATTTCAGTGATTTTGTGAATAACAATGGTTTGCTTGAAGTTCTTTTTAAAAGTGGTGTTTTCACTTGGACAAATAGGACATCAAGGTTTCTAAACATTGCAGAAAAACTAGACAGATTCTTTATTGTTGGGAATTGGGAAAACTCCCAATGGACGTTTCAAGTTGACATCCTCCCTATCACGGGATCAAATCATTACTGATTATTGTGAGAATTCAAGAGGATGATGTGTCAGATAGATGTTCGTTTAAATTTGAAAAAATGTGGTTTCGTGAGGATGGATTCCTGGAGTTATTCGATGGGTGGTGGAAAAATGCACCACAGTGGCGTGGAAACAAAGCATACATCTTTTTCAAAAAATTGCAATTTGTTAAGGAACAGTTAAAGAAATGGAATCAATAAGTATTTAAGAATATCTTCTCGAAAAGGTTGAGTCAAAAAAGATTTGGGGGAGCTACATAGAAAAGTCATTGAAGGCGGAATGAGTGAGGATGACTTTCAATCAGAAAGAGAGTTAAATAAGCAGTATCTGAAACTTTTGGCGAGAGAAGAAATTTACTGGAGGCAGAAATCTCGAGAGACATGGTTTAAGGAGGGGGATCGAAACACAAAGTTTTTTCATAATGCGGTTAAAGTCGGGAGATCTTCCAATAAAATATTTTCAATTCAGGACAAACATGGTAATATGCTCACGGATAAGGAATATATTAACAAAGAATGTGTGTGTTACTTCTTAGAAGCTTTCAGAAACAGCCAAACTAAAATCTCGAGAGCGAAGTGTTATTCCTAAATGTGTTATAGAAGCTCAAAATGCAATGCTCTCAAAGGCGATAACATTGGATGAAGTTAAAATAGCTCTTTTTAGCCTTGGTGGAGACAAAGCTTCAACTCTGGATGGCTTCCCGGCGATGTTTTTTCAGAAACTATGGGATGTTGTGGCCACGGATCTGTGGGAGGTGGTGGAAGAATCAAGAGCGAGGGGTTTTGTTCTAAAAGATTTCAATAATACCTTCATTGCTCTAGTCCCTAAGAAAGAGGAAATTTTATCCTTCAATTGTTGGATGTTATGGTTGTGTTGTTGATATGTGGTTGCCATTGATGTCAACACTATTAGCATTAATGCATTTGAAGTTGTATATGTCGAGGACATTGAGAAAATTGTAAAGAAATGAGTTGCAGGTTGTCAATTGTGAGGTGAAGTTCAGTATGGTGGTATGTTTTGTACGTTTGTAATTAGAGGTTGTGGACTAAGGGGCTTGTTGTTGAGTGTATCTAGTTTATCCACGTCGAGTTTCAGAGATCTGCATGAAGATTTGATTGAGTTATGAAGATTTTCATTTTGACAATTTTTTTGTTTCTTCAGTTAGTGCTCTTGATTGAAGATGAGGCTATTTCAGTTAGTTCAATTGTTGTGAATGCTTCTCTATTGGTTCTTAATGCTTGTGGATGCTTCTAGATCGTGCCCTATCTTTGTTGCACGTTTGCATAGATCGTTGTGCTCGTGGTTGGCGATTTTCTCTTGCCTATTCATATTTTTCATGTCCCTAGCCGACATGGTGTCAAAGCGTTTTGTGGATCTTCGAGGTGTAATTAATTGAAGTGTTTTCGTGTTGATGATGTTGATTTAGGTCCTCACTAAGTTGTGCCTGAGTTTGGTTGATTCGTATTAAAGATTATATATTGATTTGGGCCGACAGTTATATTCATTTTATTATTTATTTGTGGCTGACTTGTAGCGGTGAAATTTCTTGTTGCGAATATATAAGAGCGATTGTTTATTTGAATTGAATGTGCGAATGTATGCCAGTGGATGCCGAGTGTGTGTGAATGTGCGAATAATGTCCTAATCATTCGAAGGCATAGCAGAGTGTGAAGAAAAGTGAAGAAGAGTGAAGAGTTGTTCCTACGCTTAACCCAAACCGTGATCAAGCATTAGCAGATGTTATTTTATCAATTGAAATCCCTGTAGATGGATATAATCCGAATCTATTTGTAAGACAGTGTGTCTTCCTTTGTAATTGAGCAGTGAGCTCTAGGCAGTGTGCTTGAATGCAAGTGCATTCCCCATATTTCATTCTCTTATACTTTTAACAAGGTATAATCTTGTGGACTGACCTCCACCATGGTTTTTCCCCTAACAGGGTTTCCACGTAAAAAATTCTTGTTGTTATGTGTGTTGTTGATGTGTTGTTGATTCATGTTTTCGTGGTTAAGTACCAGATCTGAGATTAAGGTTATTAAGTTGAATAAACTTGAATTTTTGTGACAACTGATTCACCCCCCCCCCCTCAGTTGTCTGCCCTTGTTTCTCCAACATCAATGATTTTTGACCCATTGCTTTGTGTAACACCGTTTACAAGGTTGTCTTGAAGGTGATGGCAAGCAGATTAAAGAGTGTTCTTGATACAGTGATCTCTACAGAACAAAGTGGCTTCTCACCAAACCATTCCATTTATAAAGGTATAATTATTGCTCATGAGGTAATACATTCCATACGTTTAGCCCGAACGAAAAGAATGTTGGTTAAGCTAGACATCAAGAAAGCGTATGATGAGGTAAATAGAAGTTTTCTTATAAAAGTGCTTAAGAGATTTCGTTTTTGTGAAGCATGGATGAAACGGGTTGAAAGTTGTATAAATACCCCTTGCTTCTTGGTTCCTCTAAATGGTAGCCCGCAGGGATTTTTTTATTTTGAAAAGGGAATAAGATAGGGGGATCCAATTTCACCTTTCTTATTCATAATTATGGCAGAAGCTTTGGGAAGACTAATTTCTATAAAAAGGGAAGATGGGATCTAGAAAGGTATAAAAGTTGTGACGGCATAGATCCTTTATCCCATCTACAGTTTGTTGATGATACCCTTTTGATGGGTGAAGCCTCGTTTAGGGAAGCCAGGGTGATGAAAGAAATTCTGGACAAATATAGCAAAGCTTCTGGGCAATGTATAAATTGGAGAAAATCTGAGATTTTATTTTTCAACACTTGTTGCCAAAAGCAAAGAGAAATTTGTGTTATTCTAGGAATGAAAGTGGGATCTTTTCTTGGTAAATATCTAGGTATTACACTATTTGGTGCAGCAAGTAAGTTGGTTGTATGGAAGGAGTTGGTAGAGTGTTGTCTAATGCGCATGGATGGATGGAAAAGCAAGTGGTTGACTTCTGTTGGACGGATTCTAATGTTAAAAATAGTTATTTCAGCCATCCCAAATTTCTCAATGATGTGTTTAAAAATTCCAAAAAAAATTATTAAGGTGGTTGGACAAAGAATGAGAATTTTTTTTTGGAATGGAGCTAATGATCAAGATAAAATCCCCCTCCTTGCATGGGAGAAGATTTGTATGGTGAAAGAGAAAAGGGGTGCAGGGCTGCAAGACTGGAACATTATGAATGAGGCCTTGGGAGCAAAATTAGTGTGGAACATTTACTCCCAACCCTCCCAATTATGGGTGAGGATTTTAAAGGCCAAATACTTACACTCAATCGAAGATTGCAGAATTTTCACTATGTGAAACCCCCCTGCTGATTCAGCAATTTGGAATTTTATTGTCTCTTGTCGTCAGGTCATAGTTGACCACATTAGTTGACAAATTGGGAATGGCATGAAGGCTAAGTTTTGGGAAGATTCATGGGAGGGCTTACCAACATTGAAAGAGAGGGATGATCTTCATGAACTGAGAATTTGGTTCATACATCATTGGGGAGAAAAGGTAGGTGATTACCTGGAATTTAGGGAGATGATCTGGGTGGTGAGTGGGGATGGAAATCCCTACAAAATGTAGGGTTATCAAATAATCAGAGGGCTCTAATGCAGGATATTTTCAATTCTAGGAAGATTTTGAGATCTAATAAGGAAGACAAAGTGGTATGGTGTGGTGCAGTGGATGGAAAATACTTGGTAAAACTAGGTTATCAATTTTTAGACATAGAGGCAAGGGGCGAGAATTGGCCGATCAATTTATGTTGGGGGAAAGAATGCTTACCCAAGGTAGGGACCTTTGCATGGTTGGCAATTAGAGGTCGTATTTTGACAAGTGAAAGAAGGAAACGTTTAGGTTTCAGTGGTCCGACTAAGTGTGTGATGTGTGGAGAGGCAGAGGAGACAAGGGATCATTTGTTGCTCCACTGCAGAATGGCTTCATCTTGTTGGGAAATGTTAAGAAGATCATTGGGATGGCAAGGCCCTACTCCAGATACCTTAAAGAGGGTCTTTGAGGGATGGTCTTTGGCAAGAAAAAAGTCAACTTTTTCTTGTATTTGGAAGATCAGCCCGTCTATTGTTGTGTGAGAAGTTTGGAAAGAAAGGAATAGGAGATTTTTTTTAGACAAAGAAGAATCACTAGAAAGGTTACAGTAGACAATCAACCATGCGATAGAGTAAGTGGTTGGAGCGGCAGCCTCATAGTTCTTTAATTCAGGAGTGCCCTTTACATTGGAAGACAAACGCTTTCAAGCACAATGGCCAGGGATTTGCCTCTGGCCCGTTAACGGGCCAAGTTGGGTTAAACCAACTGAAAGCTATCAATGGTGGTGGCTTGGGAAAAGCCAAGGAAAGGTGGACATAACATCCTACTTTTGCTTAAACATGAAATCAACTTCTTTCCCAAGAAAAAATGCTCCACCACTAGCACTTTTCCTATCATTCACATCTCACCCAATTAGAATTAGTAAAGGCACTCAAAGTAAGATCATCATCTTTAGGATACCATAGACCAAAATCAACTATCCCCTTCAAGTATTTGAAAATCCTCTTCACATCAGTCACATGAGATTCTTTAGGATCAACTTGAAATCTTGCACAATGCATACAACATGCATGATATCAGGCCTAGTTTGAGTCAAATACAACAATCCACCAATAATTGATCTGTATCTAGTCTGATTTTCCTGCGAAGAATCATCATTAGTTGTCAACTTGCATCTGGTCACCATGGGTGTACCAACTGGCTTTGAATCTTCCATACCAAATTTCTTTAGCAATTCTTTCACATACTTGGACTGAGATATAAAGATCCCTTTATGTAAATGAGTAATTTTCAATCCCAAGAAGAATTTCATCTCTCCAATCATTGACATCTCAAAATCATTCTGCATCTCATCAACAAACTTCATGCACAAGCTATCATCTCCTCCAAATATGATATCATAAAAAAAAATTCCACAATTAAATCTTTATCATCATTCTTGAAATACAAATTACTATCAACAGTACCTTTGTTAAATCCAAGCTTCACCAAGTACTTATCCAATCTGGCATACCATGCTCTAGGGGCTTGTTTGATTCCATACAATGCTTTCTTCAATCGGCAAACCATATCTCCTTGATCAGTCAACTGAAATCCATCTGGTTGTTCAACATACACTTCTTCCAACTCACCATTTAGAAAAGCTAACTTGACATCCATTTGATAAACCTTCTAGTCTTTGTAAGAAACATAAGCAAGAAACAATATCACAGCTTCAATTCTAGCAACAGGGGCGAAGGTTTCTTCAAAATCAATACCTTCCATCTGTGAATATCCCTTACATACAAGTCTTGCTTTGTTTCTAACCACTTCACCTTGTTCATTCAATTTGTTTCTAAAGACCCATTTAGTTAAAATTACATTTTTATCCTTAGGTCTGGGAACAAGAATCCATGTATCATTATTTTCAATTTGTTGTAGTTCCTCTTTCATTGCTTCAACCCAATGTTCATCTTTGCATGCTTCATTCACATTGTTAGGCTCAGTCTTTGAAATCAAACAATATTCTTCTACAATCTTTCTCCTAGTTTGGACACCTTTGTTCTTATCACCTATGATCTGATTCTCTGAATGATTCAACCTTACATACCTTAGAGTCTTCTTAGAATGTTCTTCAATTTTAGGCTCTTCTGATCTCTCTTCTGTTCTTCCACCAGTTTCTCCTTCGTCTTGATTTTCTTGATTCACCAGAATGATTTGGACTTGACTTGAAGTTTGACCTTTGTTTGTACTGACATTCTCATCATCAAAATCATATCCATAGGTTATGGATGGTGCAACTATGTCTTCATCAACCTTAACATTTTCACTTTCAACCATTTTCTTCAATCTCTTATTGTAACACCAATAGGCCTTACTTTTAGTAGCATAACCCAGAAAGATTCCTTCATCACTCCTAGCATCAAACTTTCCTATATCTTCATCTCTTTTGATCTAACACTTGCTTCCAAAGATCTTGAAATATCTAATAGTAGGTTTTTGACCAATCCATAGCTCAAAAGGAGTCTTACCAGTATCACCTTTGATTTGTACCCGGTTAAGTGTGTACACAACAATACTCACAACTTCTCTCTAGTAGATATGAGGTACATTTCCTTCCAATATCATGGTTCTAGCAGCATCTAGAACTGTTTTGTTCTTCCTTTCCACAACTCCATTTTGTTGAGGGGTTTGTGGTGCAGATAACTCTCTCTTTATTCCATGTTCTTCACAAAAAGAATTAAACTCATCGAAAGTGAATTCACCACCTCTATATGATCTCAGAAACTTAATCTTTAAAATGTCTTTGTCTCAACCATAGCCTTAAAGATCTTGAACTTTTCTAGAGCTTCAGATTTCTCCCTTAAGAAAGAATCCCACATCATCCTTGAATAGTCATCAATAAAAACATGAAGTACCTATATCCTTGTAAACTTCTAGTTCTAGCAGGACCACACAAATCAGTATGCACAAGATCCAACAATCCATTTGAATTTTTTTGTTTACTTTGAAATGAAATTCTTGTTTTCTTTCCTAACTGACATTCTTTGCATATGGCATTAGTAGGTTTCATCAGCTTAGGAATATCTCTCACAGCCTTAGTGGAACTTATCTTGAAAATATTATCAGAGTTAACATGACACATTCTCCTATGCCACAACTAGCTTTCATCAATTTGAGCAATCAAACAACTTTTACTAACAACACTCAGGTGGAAAATATTACCTTTTGTTTTTGTACCTGATGCAATCACATTTCTAGAATTTCCCAATATTTTGCACTTACTATCCATGAATTGAAGATTGTATCCCTTATCAACCATCTGTCTAGCACTTAAAAGATTATGCTTCAAACCTTCAACATACAAGACATCATCAGTATTATGCTTACCATCAAGAGAAATGCATCCTCTTCCATGGATCACACTAGCTTTGTCATCACCAAATCTCATAACACTACCATCATACTTTTCCAAACTCACAAACTTACTTTTATCTCCTGTCATATGATGAGAACAACCACTGTCAATTACCCATTCATATTTCTCTTCAACTCGAGTAACTAGGGCTTTCTCCACATTTGTACAACTAGCAGATTCAATAGACAATATTATTTTCCTTGATAGCAATAAACACAAATTCATCTTCACTTGCATTTCCTTTGTCAGATTCATCATTTGTCACACCTTCATCAACAACATTGTAACACTTCTTTTGGAATTTAGGCTTGCTAAATTTTGGCTTGGAAAATCTCTTAGGACACCTTGATGCAAAATGACCTATCTTATTGCAAGAGAAACATTTAATAGGCAACTTCCCCTTATACTTACCTTGTCCTTTGGATTCTCTTTTCACAATCAATGTTTCAAGTTCTTCAAGCTCTCTTTCTTCTTCATCGAGCTATCTCATTTCATCCTCATACTTGAATATGTTTCTTGATGAACTCTCACCTAGATCATATCTCTATTTATCTCTTCTGGAAGTAGTGGCCTTGAATGCAGATTCAACCTTAAGAAGGGCATCACCAAATTCACTCAACTCAAAAGCAGTAAGCTTACCAATCAACATATCTCTAGTAACATTTGTCACAGTTCAGAGCTCTTCAATAGCACTAGCTTTGACTATGTAAGAATCATGAAAGGATCTAAACACTTTAGCAACAATCTTTCATTCGTCTATCTGTCTACCAACACATTTGATACCACACACAAGTTCATTCACTCTTTGCATGAAAGTAGTAACATTTTCATCATCACCCATTTTTAACTTTTCATATTTCCCTTTCAGAATTTGTAGCTTAGCAATCTTCACATTAGCATCACCTTCATACAAGGTCTCCAAATTTTTCCAGATCTCATAAGCAGTCTTCAGATCCATCACATTTGTCATCTCAGTATCAGTCAAAGAACTCAACAATGCCTCCTTAGCCTTGATATTATACTCAACATCCCTGATCTCAGTAGAAGTAGTAGGACCATTATGTGGAATAACATATATATTTTTTGTAATGCTCCAGTAGGGTTCACCAATGCATCTCAGATGGCACTCCATTCGAGTCTTCCACAAAGAATAATTTGTTCCATCAAATCTAGGACTATCCTTCTTATAAGTCACCATCCTGGATCACCTCAAGTTGTAAAACTTCTTCCAAGGAACCTGCTCTAATACCAATTGTTGGCAACTCAAGGGTAGACAACTGAGAGCGGGGGTGAATCAGTTGTCACCAAATTTAAAACTTATTCAACTTATTAACCTTATTCTCAGATCCAATCATTAATCATGAAAGCATAAATGAACAACACATCAGAAGCACACATAACACCAATATTTTTACGTGGAAACCTGTTAGGGGAAAAACCACGGTGGAGGTCAGTCCACAAGATTATACCCTGTTAAAAGTATAAGAAAATATGAATGGGGAATGCACATGCATTCAGGCACATTGCCTAGAGCTCACTGCTCAATTACAAAGGAATACACACTATCTTACATAAAAGGTTATGATTAAATCCATCAGACTTTGAACTGAGAAAATAGCATCTACTAATGCCTGGTTACAGTTCCAGTTAAGCACATGAAAACTTCTTCACTCTTCTTCACTCTATGCTCTTCCTTCAAATGATTTGAACAATATTCGCAAAGAGGAATCGCACACTTCACACTTGCACACTCCAACATACTTCCAAATGATAAAACAATCACTTAAATATATATCCACAACAAGAAATTACATCGCTATAAGTCAGCTGCAAAGAAATAATAAAATGAATACAAATAGTTGGCTTTGATCAAATAAAGATTATTCATGCGAATCTACCAAGGTCGGTCACAACATAGTGAAGACCGAAAATAACATCCTCAAACACGAACCATTTTAATTTATTACTCCTCAAAGATCCACAACACGCTTCAACACCTTGTCGGCCAAGAACATGAAAAACATGAACACGTAAGAGAAAATCTCAGATCACGAGCACAACGATCAATGCAGACGTGCAAAAAAATAGAGCATGAACTAGAAACATCCAAAAGCATCATGAAACACCAGAGAAGCATCCACAACAACTGAACTTACTGAAATCACATGATCTTCATTCAGGAACATAAACTGAAGTAACATAAAAACTGTTAGAATACAGATCTCCATAACTTGATCAAATCTTCATGTGGATCTCTGAAACTTGATGTGGATAAACTAGATATACTCAACAAGAAACCCTTTAGTCCACAACCTCTAAACAACAACGTACTGATCACACCAACAGAAAGAACTTCACTTCACCACTGACACCCTGTAGCACTTCTTATTACAATTTTCTCAATATTCTTGACATATACAACTTCTAATGCAACAATGCTAATAGTGTTAACATTAATGACAACCACATATTAGCAACACACCACAACATCCAATAGTAATAGCCCGTCAAAGATTACTGTCCTTTTGCACTTTGGACCCTTAAGAGATCGAGCTAGTTGAACGTAGCTCAAAGCGATTCCATGTGTTTGGGTGCAAAAGAGGACCATGCCTAGTGTAAACGTACTCATTCAGATGCGTTTGAATAGTCTGTTTGGTCACATGAGTTACAGAACGAAAGTTGCACCACATTGAAATTTTACACTGCTTGCATTTGACACTTTTTCCATCAAGTGAAAACTAGACACCATGGGAAAACGCCTCCAAGATAAAAAAAACTGAGAGAGGTTATTGTAGAGGGGCCCAACACAATCTCGTAGGGTCAGACGGAGAGTTCATAAGCATCACAGTTTTCGAGTAATAGCCCATCAAAGATTGTTGTCCTTTTGTACTTTGGACCCTTAAGGGATTGAACCAATTGAAAGTAGCTTAAAGTGATTCCTTGTGTTTGGGAACGAAAGAGGATAATTCCTAGAATAAACGTACCCATCTGGACGTATTCGAGCAGTCTATTTTCTCACACGAGTTGCAGAACGAATGTTGCACCACTTTGCAACTTTACACTGCTTGCATTTGATACTTTATTCATCAAGTGAAAATTGGACACCACGGGAAGACAACTCTGAGATAACAAAAACCAAGAGAGGTTATTGTAGAGGGTCCCAACATGATCCTGTAGGCTCATACAAAGAGTTTGTAAGCATCACATTTTTTGAGTAATAGCCATTCAAACATTGTTTCCCTTTTGCACTTTAGACCCTTAAGGGATTGAGCTGGTTGAACGTAGCTCAGCGTGATTCCGCTTGTTTGGGTGTGAAAGAGGACCATGCCTAGCGTAATCGTACCCATACAGATGCGTTATAACAACTCATTTGGTCACACGAGTTGTAGAATGAAAGTTGCACCACTTTGCAACTTTACATTGCTTGCAATTGACACTTTTTCCATCAGGTTAAAATTGGACACCACGGAAAAATGACCCCGAAATAACAAAATCCGAGAGAGGTTATTGTAGAGGTTCCCTATGTTATCCCGATGTCTTAGACAGAATGCTCATATATGACACAATATCCGGGTAACAGGCCATCAAAGATCGTTTCCCTTTTGCAATTTGGACTATTAAGGGATTACGTTGCATGAATTACAAATGTTTGAGGGCAGCAATAAATTTCAAAATTTGAGTAAATCTCATTACAAATGTTTATTTGAATAGACTGTATGCTATATTGATATTGATTTATAATCATTAGGTTGATTTGTTTTAATAAATGAAGTTTTTATAATAAGTTAGTCAATTGGTGCTATACATCATAGGGAGAGAATAAAAGAAGAAAAAGAATGATTAGTAACCATCAATGGTTATTACACTCACTATATCAATAATATGATGTTTACAATAAAATGAGATTTATTTGGCTGTCCTATTATCTTCATGTGAAGTAGAATATAGAGAAACAAAAGAAGTAGGAAATAAGGTAGTTTGGATTCAAAATTTTCCATTTGAGCTTGGTTTTACACATTGTTCTAGGCTACTACTTTTTACTATGAAAATGGAAGTACCATACATGTTGCAAACAATCTAGTTTTTCATGCTAAAACAAAGCATATTGAGATTGATGTTCACTACATATGAGATCTTGTTCAAGCAACTATTGTCAATATATAAATTTTTTCAAGTGAATAACAAACAACTGATGCATTTACTAAGAGAATGACTAAAGCCAAATTTTTAAAATTGTGAGGAATGTTTAGTATGTTAGAGGTGAAAATTAAGGGGGGATAGTGGTATAATGTTCCCCTCTCCTTGGTATCTTCTTTGTATTAATATTCTAGCCAATCTTATGGGGGGATGTTAAGGAAAAGTAAGATTGTCTAAAAAAGAATTAAATATTTTTCTAGAGTCTTCTAAATAAGCGAGAGTCTTCCATAAAGCTAGAACATTCTAGATTGTTGGAATACAAAATTAAAAAATGTAGAATCCTCTAGAAAGCTAAAAGTTTCTAGATTTTAGAAACCCCCAAGTATAAATATGAGGTTGTCCATTGCAAACAAAATTATTGTGAATTGTTGGATTGAATGTAACATAAAATTTAGATCAATATAATTTCCTTCAATCATTTCACTCTATTTTATACTATATTTCCCCTATTTGCCACTGTTAGTTTGTTTTATAGTTATTTTTGGGCCTCTTTTTATAGTAGGGATAGACTAGTGAGGATGAGGAAATTAGGGAATGTAGAGTCTTACCACCTTATTTCACAACAAGTACTCTGTGAAGAGTTATGCACCTGTAGATTTTGAAAAATGCAATACTAATCTTCTTTACCAAGGACTTGCCAACCTTTACTCTTGTCTCGGGCATCATGGGCATAGTATTCTTGTTAAGTGAATTTCAACGATGCAAATTTGAAGAGTGGTGTGGTGTTATCAATATTTTGGGAAACATTGCCTCCATTCCTTAGCATCAGAGAACAAAGAAGCTTGATCCCCCAAGTGATGTTGGTGGATTCTTTAGGCTAGACATTCCATTGAAGGGATACCTTGGTGCATGTTGGAGGTGAATGAATTACGGTATGCCTCACATCTCAAACTCGTTTCTGTTCTAATCTCCATCCATGCCACCAACATGATTTTAAGTACAATGGTAGATGTAGGACATCTCCATCCATACCAAATACAAGAATTAAAGTATAATTGTAGATGTAGGAAAAATCCCCAGTGAGAGGAATTATTTCATGTTTTTATTGGGATGTTGGGTTGTTGACTCTCCTCATCCAATGGAAGGCCAATATAAAAAGTATTGATGGATCGGTCCTATGGTAGGGGTGGTGGAATGCTCAATTGATCAAAGTGAATGTGCATTTTTTCCTAGAGTTTTGGGGTTCTTCGTGCTCCCACCCCATTGTATAGGAGGTGCATGATGTCTAATGTAAGGTAGGTGCAAGGGTGTTTTTTGGGGCCCAATTGAGAACCTTACCCATTCTGGTTGGCCAGATATTCACTACTCTATTGTTTGTTGGGGTTTTATGTGATTTCTTCCATAATGATTGTGAGTTTGATGGTGTGGGATGCTAGTAATTATATTAATATTATTGTAATACATATTAATTTTGTATAATTAGATTCAATAAAAAATATTATAATAATATTTTATAAAATAATTTTTATTATTAATTTTTGGAATTGGAAATTATTTGCTTAATGGAGAGCCTCAAATCCCACCAAACAAAAGCATCAAAAATAAATAAATAAGAAAGAAAATAGAAGTGTAAAATGAGCAACACATATTTTTTTCATTATTTATAAATGAAAAAAAGTTTCAATATAAAGTATAGAGGGTTGAAAAAATACAACAGATTTAGGAAAATAAAAACAATTCTAAATTGAGGTTTATAAGATGGGGATACTGATTAAAAAAAATGTAGTAAGATGTTTTCTAAGCATGTCTTGATGTGAAAACTCCACTATTTTATGTGTCACAAGTTTATCAATAATGAGAAAAAAAACTATTATAAGAATTATAAGATAACAAAAAATCTCACCAATAAATTCTTACTTTCTCACAATATAACTCTTCATTTTCTCATTATTAAGGAAATTAGGAGTTTATTTATTTTTTAGATTAATTAAATTATTTATTTTTAATGGTTGAGATTTAGTTTTTGAAAAACATGATTTAAGGAGATGTTTTTATGTGCATAGGTCCTCTATCTTCCCCTAATATAACTATTTAATGTCTCTCGATGTAATAACTAGATGGGTCTTTAAAAGATTCATCCCTTGACGCACTTGAATGTTGAACTACCACCAAAATTGAAGAGTGAACATCTCCATCCATGGACTAGTTTCTTGTATTCCATGTGTCAATTCTCAACAATAATAAAGGCTACCCTAATTGACTCCCAAATGTAATCATATAGCTTTTCTTTGTTGCCAACTACCCGATCAAAGATAATCAAGCCTGATTGGTCCTTGTTGATAATAGGTGCAACATATTTTACTAAACTTGAAATTACCTTCTATGCTTTGATGAATGCCCACAACTTGTTCCTAAGTTTCCATTCCTACACAGACCACACCTTCCAAAATCTAGTTTTCATTCACCATTTTAGGGAAAACAAACAAAAAAATTACCACTCCATTGGATATATTTCTTTGGCGGTTTCTATCAAATGAGTCACATGTTTGTGCTTCCAAATTTTGCATATACAATTATAGTATTTGATGAATTCCCTTCTGTTAGGGTAGGTGTCCATGCAACTGCTTAGTTTATTTTGGTGTGTAATCATTGCTCAACTTTTTTTTCTTCTTATTTTTAAACAATCACCTTAAATATGTATTTATATTATTAATAATAATTTGTGTAGTAAAAAATTGGAAAAAAATTGAAAGCAAATATTTAAAAAGGGGAAAAGAAATTTGTGGAGCCACGTAACATTTTTGGCAATATGCAGTTGGTGCTTCTTTTTAGACCCCCTTTTTTCATAGCTTATTTTCAATTCCTAAACAATATTTGCTCCATTATAAGAGGGAAAGATTCCAAATTATCTTTTTCTGATAATAAGCATGGGAACATTCTAGTTGCTTAAATTTAAGCAAAAAAACACATTTAAGCAATTGAATGGGGACATGGAGTTATTCTTCAATGGATATTCATACATTGTTATGGAAATGTCATTCATTCAATCATAGTGTGGGCTGCATGAAGGGTTTTACAAATTGCAAATTGCATTTCCTTGAAAGTTTCCAAGATTTGATAAAAAACCATTTTGTATGTATTCTATGATCTTCAAGTGTAATTTAAGGGAGTTCTTCCAAATCGACATACTTGAACAAAAGAGGGCTAACTCATATCTTTAGACTAGTTTATATTTATTTTTCTAAATTTAATATATTTATTGATTCATTCATTTGTTGTAACATCATTCCTCATTAATATCTTGCGAGAGGTTAAGAATTTTGACAATCATTTTTATTTTCTCCTCTTTTTCAATCTTAACCTATATTTCACTATAAATATTAAATATTAATATTATAATATCTAGTATCAACATTAATTTAATTATTATTTTTATGCATATTAATTTTAATATTATTATTTTAAATATCAATAAAAAAATAATTTCAATTTATTTTAAATTTAAATATTGGTATATATCAATATTAATGACAAACAACCACAACATATAATTATTTAATTTTTAATATATATGCATATATATTACTATTTTAAATATCAATAAGAAATTGAATTTTAATTTATTTTAAATTTAAATATTAATATATATCAATATTAATGTCAAACAACCACAACACATATATTCTTAATAGGACACTCTAGTAATGTAGTATTTTTTTTAATAATTCAAACTTGAATTTTTAACTTAGAATTAAAAAGTGGCAAATTTAAAAAAGAAAATAATAATTGTAAAAGTAAATTATAATTTAAATGAATTTGCAAATCAAGACATTTAAATGAATATTTAATTTTTATTTATTTTTAACAAATTCAAGTAAAATAAATAAAAAAGAAAATTGTTTTTTTCTATCATACTCATTATATTTATAAAATATATTAATATTAAACTTAAAATTCAAAATTTTCTCTAAACAATTAAATTCCAAAATAAATTTTGAGAATTTATAATTCAAAATAAAATCTAATTATATAAGTACCAAAAACTTTAATAAATATCTTACAATAAATACATGAAAAACTTTAATAAATATCTTACAATAAGCACATGAAAATCTTTAATAAATATCTTAATAGTTTTTAAAAAATTCGTCTCTTAAAAATTAAACCAAAAATAAACTTTCTGAATATAAATTTTGAAATAAAATCTTTTAGAAAATTTGGAAAACTTTAATAAGTAGCTTATTAAGGTCACAAAAAGCTTGACAGCTGTGGGATTTGAACCCACGCCCTTTCGGACCAGAGCCTAAATCTGGCGCCTTAGACCACTCGGCCAAACTGTCGTACGATATACACTCTAAAAAAATAGTTGTATTAATAAGCTAAATTTAATGGTTCTATCTTTACCACGCTTTTTAATGTGTACTGTCTCCACCAATGCATTTTAGGAGAGCCGATTTAGGTATGGGAATAACAAAGCAATCGATCCCGTCTATAAAAATTAATTGTACGGACAACCAATCTTTTATTTATTTATTATCCTATTTGAAGTGAGCCCGGCCCACTTCATCCATCCATGGTGCAGCACATTCCAGAGGGGTTCGACGACGATTGGTTTCATCTGGATGATTGATCTTTTGTCGTTTTCATTCTCTGCGTTTCGGTTTTGTGCATTGACTCATCATTGCAATTTGCCATTGACGATGACAAAGTATGAAGGCGATAAGGATAGAGGAATTTTGTCAGATGTTGCAGTTGCAGCTGCCCTGTTTGACATGTATGCAAAATGTGGAAGTATAGAAAAGACACGCAAACTGTTTGACAGAATGCCTCAAAGAAATGTATTCTCGTGAAATGCCCTGATTGCAAGATATTCACAAATGGGTTAGTTGAAAAGGCTTTACAAACTTTCAAGCAATTGCAATTGGCAGGTGTAAAGCCAGACTCTGCAACATTCCGTTGATTAAGTCGATAAAATGGTGATACAAATCAGATTGCTGAGGCCCTTCATCCATGCTGAGAAACAGAGTACAAGCCACAACAAACAAGCAACGCTTCGAGAGAGGAAATGCAATTAGCAGCTTTCAAGCAAATGCAATTGGCAGGTGTAAAGCCAAATTCCATAACCTTCGCCAATATCCTGCCTGCCTGTGCCAAAATGGGAGCTTTGGAACAGGGTACGGACATCCATCAAAGCATCATGGAAGGAGGATTTTTTTTCAGAGATGTTATAGATGGAAATTCTCTGGTAGACATGTATGCAAAACATGGAAACATAGAAAAAGGCATGTGAACTGTTTGACATAATGCCTCAAAAAGAGGTTATCCCAATGCAATGATCGCAAAATATGTACAAAATGGATTTTTGGATCTGAAATCTGTATATATTCTTCATCTTCTTGAAGGAACACTTCTTTAGCACATGAATCGTTATCTTCATATTTTAAGAGTATGTGGAAAATCATAATTTTCTTAGAATATATCTATGGTTTTTAGTATGGATTCAATCTTGTTTGGCTAATTTTATTTCACATTCTAAACTCATAGACTACAACCCCTAAAATGTGCAAGGACTCTAGGGTAGATGCATTGTGCTTTGGCTATCATATAGCTAGATGCATCTTATTGCCATCAATTTTTTCTCTTGTTTTTCTTTAATAATTACCATCTTTCACACCCAAATATACCTCAACCTAACCCAACAAACAGTTGAGTGTCTTAAAAGGCCAGACATTAGGCAAGGGCATTTAAACCCTTGTCCAATGTTAGATCATATTGTTGTTGGCCTTTAATTTTTGATAGCAAATATATGACTGCAACTATGCATAGCAGACATTTCTCTGCTCTATCAATTGTGGAGGCCAACTATTTTTTCTTGTTTTTTAGAGTTTTAGCTTTTACCAGGGTTTAGCATAGCTTATCTTGTGCCTTTAGATATTATTGAGCAAATTCAAAACATTTAACAAAAAGTCTAAAACATTTTGTGATTAAAAAAACAAATGCAAGCAACAACATGATCTCTTTTGGGTGTTGCACTAATAGAAGGATGGTAATGAAGTTTTTTTGCACTCAAAAAAGGAAAGCCTCATAAGGCATCACAAGAATATTAGATTGCTTCTCTATAATTTTTTTGAAATTGTTCTTCCTTCCTTGGAACTTACATCATGTTTTCAGTGTTGACGTTCTATTTTTAAATTGTCCACCTTTAAGTGCAACAAATGGAGAAAAATAATTTCCAACCAAGGATTGAATACTGATTGCAGTGTACATGTTGCAAGGACCAAATAGTTGGACACAAACATTAACGACACAAGGATTGAGTTCATACCCATCTTTAAAGTTGTCAAGGCAAGTCAAATCATTTCCTAAAGGAAATATTTCACCAAATCTTAGATTGTGAAGTATTTTTGGCACTTTTTTTTTTGTTTGGCGTGATGAGAGCCATCACCTTGCAAGGAGAGGCAACTATCCCAAGTGGTAGAATGAATCCTATAGTTAATGTCAACATCAAATAAGTTTTCCTAATCAACATATTACTTGGCAAAGAAACACTCGCAACACCAAAGTTATCACTAGGTGAGACCCTTGCCAAGGCACTCCAACATCAACGCCTAAAAGAGGTGCTAAAAATTCAAAACTGTAGAGGGCTAAACTATTTTCCTTCCAGAAAGCTCTCCCTTCTTATTCTTTATCAAGAATTATTCGCTATTTTTGTGATGCTTGTTTATATCAAACTCTCTTAAATTCCTCATCTATTCTACTTGGTCATACTCATGCACTACAGAATTGTAAATTATGAAGCTTGATATTTGGCAAATATTCTAAATGGTTGAGGTTGTGCTCTTGCCAATTGTGATATAATAGGATTTACTAGTTGATGGAGACTAAGAGACTCCTTATTTCCAAATTTCATGTCTACTATGAAGTTTTAGGTAGATGATATTGTTGAGGTGGCTCTTAATCCAAATTTTTTGTTGTATCATGATCAGAGGTGCTTTATCCTTTCTTTAGGGGGTTGCAATTCATAGATGTATATCCTTGAATAGGAACCTTCAAGGTTCTCAGGATGACTTCTTTGAACCTGGCACAGACATTAAAGGTCACAAACACTAATCGGATACAACCAACTCACACACATATAGGGACAATTAATAATACAATGTTCCACTTTTAGTATTGCTACCAATGCTTTCAAACTAGTCGGTTGCAATCCTGGCTTTACCCTTGTCCAGGGGATGGGTCATGGAAGCAGTATCATACCTCTATCTTTTTTCTTTATATCAGAGTTTCATTGGTTGTGAATGTTAGGAAAGGTTCTAGGATGTGTGTCATGATTTTCTTTGAGTATTGTTAATGTTATGCTTTCAAACTAGACATATTATGGGCATCATCGTATCTTGCATTGGCCCTTTTGTGGTGATAGATGGCAAAGTTGTTGGTTGTTGTGATTTGACCTACAAACATGGTAATATCACTTCTCCCATCTTGCTTTGTCATCTCAATGCTTCCTTGGGAGATCATTTCCATATAATATTATTTTTACTTATACTTAGTTTTTATGGTTTCAAGTTCACCTCTTTGGGTTTATCCTCAATTTATGATAGCATTTCTTTAGTCATAAAGAGAGAATAAAGAAAAAGAGAAAGAGATAGAGATAGAGATAGTAAGAGATATAAAGAAAGAGAGGTGGATGAAAAATATAGATATAAAGTCACATAGAGAGAATAAAGAGACAAAGAGTAGGAGACAAAGATATATATAGAGATAGATAGATAGATCAATAGATCAAGAGTGAGATGGGGAGAGGAAGAAGGGGAGATAAACATGGATAGCAAAAGAGAGTTTAAGGGAGAGAGAGAGAGAGAGAGAGAGAGAGAGAGAGAGAGAGAGAGAGAGAGAGAGAGAGAGAGAGAGAGAGAGAGGCAGGGAGATAAAAGGGGAAGACAAATATAGAAAGAAATATGAGAGAGAAGAAGAGAGATAATATGATTCTTGATTTTGATTCGACGCGATCCTTCTTTCGACTTTTTGTTCTTCTTGATCTCGAGATTTCGACCGAGATTCGATCTCTTCCGGAGAGATCCTTTATGATCTTCGATTTATTAAACTCCTGCTGATCCTTTTCCCGAGATTTTGTCTCTCTTTTCTTTCACTTCTCGACACGATCTCTCACTATCCATATTTCGTGACGACTTTCGATTCGCATCTACCCCTCACTCTCTACCTCACTCTCTCTATATGTATCTCTCCCTTTACCTCTCTCTACCACTCTATCTATCTATCTCCCTCATCCTCTCTCGCCCTATCTTCATTTCTACCATTATCTTCCTCTCTCCTCCTTTATCTCTAGACATGTCTCCTCTCTACCCATCCATATCTCCCCTCTCCTGCGGGGAGCACCTAGGCTGATCTCCATTTTGTTTGTCATCAATTTTGGCTTGTACCTGATCTTAGCCAAATTAGGGTGTTAGTGTGTTTGCTTTGGACCTTAGAAGGTCTTGGTTGTGTGTGGTGAGTTAGTCACTAGGACTAAAGTCATTATTAGTTAATCATTTTTGTTAAATGTTGCTTTATTTAGCTCTAGACAACTTATGTTGGAATGTAGGGTATTAAATGTGTTATAACCACATGGTCATTGTTAGAAGATTCCAAGAGACAGTTAAGGGAGTTGTTGGCTCGAGCTAAAGGTGTTAGAGGTCCTAAGATTTAGGATCATGACATAGTGATAAGTTGCAAAATGCTGTTGTAAAGTTGCATGAAACAATTGTGGAATTGCATGCAACTTAGTTGGATTGGATTCCCTGAAATTTAGGAGCATGGGATCGATCAATATCCCTTGAAATGTGGAAAAGGCATCTAAGTAGAGGTGTGGCTCGTAGAGAGCAATTAGATTGCATTGTAAACAAATTTTGGTTTGAAGGAATAGAGTTTTTTTCTGCATTTCCTATGTTTACCCGTGCATCTTGAGAAACAGAGATATTAAAGGAGTTGTATATACTGAATCAGCATTGTATTTGTGTTTATAGAGTAGTTTTGAGTATCTTTCTTTGTATAAACAAATTGCTTTGAGTAGATTTAGTGCTTTGAATCCATAGATTAGAGTGTAAGCGATTTGTAATTTCAGTTTTGGGTAATCAATCCTTAAATGGCTCCCCCATGAAATCTAACCACGGGGTTTCCCAAAGATTGGATGGAAATGATAGGGGAGCCAACCTTTTGTACATATTTAGAAGTAGGAGTTCCAAAGAGCCAAGCAAGTATTTTTAAACTCAAACCCTAGGTGAGCTAGGACAGTCCAGTTAGAGGTTTGAGAGGTAAAAGTTGAAGAACTTAGGCAGGGGAAGGCACTACTGTACGGAAATAGTACAGTTCTAGGTGGGATATGACCTAACACAAAAAAAACTAGAAAGATTGAGACTTGACCAATCCACTGGTGTGAGAAATTAGCAAGAAATTCTTGAAACCCTAGGAATTAGGCCTAATTAGCCTTTTTGCCCTTGAAAGTAGGAATCCACTGTACGGATGAGCTAGGGGTCTGAAACCCTGTGAATGTTTTAAAGGACTGAAAAGGGTGTCAGGAAGTGCCATTTAATTGTTAGTTTGTTTGGAGAGTTTAACCATGAAAGGCAGAAAAGTGACTGGTAAGGGCTACAAGGATTAGGTCTCTTCAAAAGCAAAATCTTGAGATTGGGTAGATTGAAGATTGAAGACCCTCCAAGATGCATTCAATTGGATGTGAAATGCAAGAAATCAGTGTCTCCAGCTCCCCTGCAAGCAGTTCAAGCAAGATGATGAAGTTGGCACTTAGATCCTTCTAGGTGTTGGAAGAAGATTGCAAGTTCAAATGGTGTTGAGTCCTTAAAGGTTAAGCACAAGCAGTGGAACTCTTGTAATAGAGTTGAAGCAAGGCTTAGTTAATGATCTAAGTCTAGTCAAAGCCTAGAAATTGGCAGGTTCTTGGTTGAAGACAGAGAGAAGTCTTCTAGCAGATTGGTGCAAGCAAACCTTGGAGTCTCTTACATCATATTGGTATCAGAGCCTTTGTTTGATCAAGGCTTGTGATTGATGTTGCAGCCCACTGAGTCAGTAGGAGAGAACACACCAGAGGAAAGAACCACGGTGACTAATGCAGAGTTAGCTAAAAAGGTAGAAGAGCAAGAGGAAGACAACCGGCTGCTAAGAGAAAGGTTGTCTCAAATGGAGAAGCTCTTGGATGAAGTCCATGAGACAACAGATAAAGTGAAGGATAAGATAGAACAGAAGGAAGAGCAAGAAGCAAAGGAAAAAGAAGAAGACTTGGAGGAGGAAGCTCCAAAACCTGACCTTGTTCTTGTTGAAGAACCCTTCTTGAAGGCATTGCAGGCCTTAAGTGGTAAAGCATTGGAAGGTGTGCCACTATTTAGTGGACAAATGGACCCTGATTTAGTTGTAGACTGGATTGAAAGCATAGAAAATCACTTTGAATGTGATGGTATAATAGAGGCCCAAAAGGTAAAGGTGGCCAAGTCAAGGTTGAGAGGAGCAGCTCTCACATGGTGGAAATTTGTACAAGCTGAAAGAGAGAAAGAAGGCAAAGGTCCCATAGTTTCATGGAGAGGAATGGTAACTAAGATAAGGCAAACCTATCTACCTGATGACTATGAAGTCCAGTTGCATAGGAGAAGACACAATCTTAGGCAAAAAGATATGGATGTCCAAACATATATTGAGGAGTTTCAAAAATTGTGCCTCCGATCAAAGGTGGTTGAAGATGAGAGCATCAAGCTAGCAAGGTACTTAAATGGGCTTAAGTGGTATATCCAAGAAGACATGAGCCTAGTGAAATTCAAAACAGTCCGCCAATGCTATCAAATGGCCTTAAAGATAGAGGAGAAAGGAAAAAAGAAGCAAGAGCAAAACCCCAAAAGTAGAGGTAAAGGGAAAGACACCAGAGGACAAAGAGGTGGTTATGGTGGAAGGAGTTCAGAACCAAGGAACAAGGAGAAGTCAGATACTCTGAGCAGTAAGAAGGAAGCTCTAGTAGAGGTGGTAGAGGAAGAGGCTCCAACTCCAGAGGAAGAAGTGGTGGACAAGGAAGAGGTAACTACTTTACCAATATGAAATACTACCACTTCAATCAATTGGGACACCCGGCCTATAGATGTCCAGAGAAAGGTAGTACTTCTCATGGAGGTGACAAGAGAACTAATCTGGTCCATGATGAGGCTACTACAGTAGATAAACATCCTGAAGTACCATTGAATTCAGAGGAAGGTGAGAACCTCATGATGAGGAGAACTTTGATCAAGGAGCCGGTGAAGGAAGAACCAAGCCAAAGGAGGTCCCTGTTTAGGATAAAGTGCAAAATGATGGGGAAAGTGTGTAAAGTCATCATTGACTCAGGTTCTACTGACAACATTGTGTCAGAGGAGGCAGTCAGCAAGCTGAAGTTGACAAGGATACCCCACAAAAATCCTTACAAGGTCACATGGCTCAATAAAGGTCAACATGTCTTGGTGAATGAACAAGCATGGGTGGAGTTCTCAATTGGTAGGTACAAGGACAAAGTTTTGTGTGATGTGTTACCTATGGATGCATGTCACTTGCTCCTAGGTAGACCATGGCAATTTGACCGCCAAGCTGTGGATGATGGAGCAAAGAACTCCTACACTTTCAAGAAGGATAAGGTAACCTTCAAAATTCAGTCTTTGCTAGAAGATATAGAGGTGCAGACAACAGGTTCTAAACTGCTCATGGTTGGTGAAAAATAGTTCTTAGAAGCCTTGGAAGAAGGAGAAGGAGTTGGTTATGCAGTGATGATCAAGCCAAGAGAGGTGAGCAAAGAGAAAGCAGCTGAAAAGAAAGAGTTACCTAAGGAGATATAGAAATTGTTGTAGACCTATGAAGGCATTGTAAGTAGTGGTCAACCAGCAACATTACCTCCTAAGAGAGCCATAAGTCATAGGATAGACTTGATACCAGGAGCTACCCTACCAAACAAAGCAGCTTATAAGATGACTCCTCAACAAAATGAGGAAATAGCTAGGCAGATTCAAGAACTCCTAAACCAAGGTCTTATTAGGAAAAGCATTAGTCCATGTGCAGTACCCACTGTCTTAGCACCTAAAAAGGGAGGAGAATGGAGGCTTTACACTGATTCCAAGGCCATAAACAATATAACCATTAGGTATAGGTTCCCTATCCCTAGGATTGAAGATCTCATGGATTGTCTAGGTGAAGCTAGGTACTATACCAAGATAGATTTAAAGAGTGGTTATCACCAAATTAGGATACATGAGGGAGATGAGTGGAAAACAACTTTCAAAACCAATGAGGGTCTCTATGAGTGGCTAGTTATGCCATTTGGACTATCTAATGCCCCCTCCACATTCATGAGACTCATGAATGAAATCCTCAAAGATTACATTGGAAAATTTGTAGTGGTGTATCTTGATGATATACTAATCTATAGTAGAACAAGAGAAGAGCACCTCCATCAGATAGAGTTGATTTTCAAGAGGCTGCAGGAGGAGAAGTTGATGATCAACTTAGAAAAGTGTGAGTTCATCAAAACAGAGCTGGTGTACCTTGGATTTGTGCTATCACATGGTAACTTGAAGATGGACAACAACAAAGTGGAAGCCATCCTCAATTGGCCTACTCCAAAGACAGCAACAAAGGTAAGAAGCTTCCATGGTCTTGCTCAATACTATAGAAAATTCATAAGACAGTTTAGTGCTATTTGTGCCCCTATGTTGGATACCATAAAAGGAGGAATGAAGACCAAGTTTGTATGGAATGAGCAAGCTAACAAAATTTTTGAGTTGCTGAAGGAAAAGATAGCTACCCGACCTGTTTTCGTGTTACCAAGCTTTGAGAAGCTATTCACCATTGAATGTGATGCAAGCAATGTAGCTATTGGAGTTGTTCTCAGTCAAGAGGGCAGACCAGTGGCTTTTCATTCAGAGAAGTTAAGTGAAGCCAAGAAGAATTATTCTTCTTATGACCTTGAAATGTATGCATTGGTCCAAGCTTTAAGGAAGTGGAGGCACTACTTGCTTCCCAAGGAATTCATAGTGTATTCAGACAACCAAGCACTTAGTTTCCTGAATTCACAAGAGAAGTTGAGTCACAGACACATGAAATGGGTGGAGTACTTGCAAGCTTACACCTTCAATATCAAGCACAAGAAAGGAGCTCTCAATAAGGTGGCAGATGCCTTGAGCAGAAGAGTCCTCACAATTCAGGAAATTCAGTTGAAAAGCATTGGGATAGATAACTTCAAAGATCTATATGCAGATGATGAAGACTTTGCAGACATTTATAAGGTATGTGTTGAATACAAGAATCATTTTCATAGTAAATATGCTTAATATACTTTGCAAAGTGATCTTTTGTTTAAAGGGAATCAACTATGTGTTCCTAGAGGCTCCATTAGAGAGAACTTGATACAAGAAAAGCATAATGGTGCATTGAGTGGTCATTTTGGGATCACTAAAACTCAAGAACTTGTTCAAAGGTTTTACTATTGGCCAAGGATGAACCTAGATGTCAGGAGGTATGTGGAGAGTTGTATGGTGTGTCAAAAGGCCAAGGGAATTTCTTCAAATGCAGGCCTATACCAACCACTGCCTATTCCTACTAGGCCATGGGAATGCTTGAGTATGGACTTTGTAGTTGGGTTACCCAAGACAAGGCAAGGCATGGACAGTGTTTATGTGGTTGTAGACAGATTCAGCAAAATGGCTCACTTTGTGCCATGCAAAACAACCAATGATGCCAGTCAAATAGCCTCTCTTTTCTTCAAAGAGATAGTAAGGATTCATGGATTACCAATCAACATTGTATCAGACAGAGACACTAAGTTTATGAGTCATTTTTGGAAGACTCTTTGGCAAAGAATGGGCACTAATTTATCCTTTGGATCTGCATACCATCCCCAAACTGATGGTCAGACCGAAGTGGTTAATAGAACTCTTGGAAACCTCTTAAGGTGCTTGACCAAGGAGTATGGTCAACAATGGGATCAATTGATTGGGCAAGCTGAATATGCCTATAATGATACTGTCAACAGATCAACAGGGAAGAGTCCCTTTGAAATTGTCTATGGACTACATCCTAGAGGTGTCTATGAGCCGAGAGAGTTGAAGGATGGAGTCAAGGGAAGTGAATATGCTGATGATTTTTCCTATGCAATGCAGGAGATTCATGAGACAGTCAGAAAAACATTGGCAGAAAACACCATGAAACATAAGACCAAGGTGGATGAGCATAGGAAAGAAGTTCAATTCAATTTTGGAGACTTAGTAATGGTGCATTTGAACAAGTCTAGATTGCAGAAAGGAGTTCCTCATAAGTTGCAAATGAAGAGGATAGGTCCTTGTCCTATCTTGGAGAAATATGGAAACAATGCATTTAAGGTCCAATTACCTGATAACAGTGGACTGTCCCCTGTTTTCAATGTTGCAGATCTGGTGCATTACAGAGGACCACCACCAAACATGGATCAGACCCTTCATGAAGTCATCCAAGATGTGGAAGAACTCAAATTTCCCTCCACTGCATCCAAGCAAGCTGACAAGATATTGGATACCAGGGTCTATAAGAGGACTAGAACCAAAGAATACAAAGAACATCTGATTAAGAGGCATGATCAATCTAATGCAGATGCAGTGTGGATCAAGGAATCAGAGTTCAAGAAGTTGGGAATTGATCTCAACTTGCTCAATCCAAGGGTGGATTGAAATTTTCTATTTTGGGGAGGATGGTGTAGGAGCACCTAGGCTGATCTCCATTTTGTTTGTCATCAATTTTGGCTTGTACCTGATCTTAGCCAAATCAGGGTGTTAGTGTGTTTTCTTTGGACCTTAGAAGGTCTTTGTTGTGTGTGGTGAGTTAGTCACTAGGACTAAAGTCATCATTAGTTAATCATTTTTGTTAAATGTTATTTATTTAGCTCTAGATAGTTTATGTTGGAATGTAGGGTATTAAATGTGTTATAACCACATGGTCATTGTTAGAAGATTCCAAGGGACAGTTAAGGGAGTTTTTTGGCTCGAGATCAAGGTGTTAGAGGTCCTAAGATTTAGGATCATGACATAGTGATAAATTGCAAAATGTTGTTGTAAAGTTGCATGACAACAATTGTGGAATTGCATGCAACTTAGTTGGATTGGATTCCCTGAAATTTAGGAGCATGGGATCGATTAATGTCCCTTGAAATGTGGAAAAGGCATCTAAGTAGAGGTGTGGCTCGTAGAGAGCAGTTAGATTGCATTGTAAACAAATTTTGGTTTGAAGGAATAGAGTAGTTTTCTGCATTTTCCTATGTTTACCCGTGCATCTTGAGAAACAGAGATATCAAAGGAGTTGTATATACTGAATCAGCATTGTATTTGTGTTTATAGAGTAGTTTTGAGTATCTTTCTTTGTATAAACAAGTTGCTTTGAGTAGATTTAGTGCTTTGAATCCATAGAGTAGAGTGTAAGGGATTTGTAATTTCAGTTTTGAGCAGTCAGTCCTTAAATGGCTCCCCCATGAAATCTAACCACGGGGTTTCCCAGAGATTGGATGGAAATGATAGGGGAGCCAACCTTTTGTACATATTTAGAAGTAGGAGTTCCAAAGAGCCAAGCAAGTATTTTTAAACTCAAACCCTAGGCGAGCTAGGACAGTCCGGTTAGAGGTTTGAGAGGTAAAAGTTGAAGAACTTAGGTAGGGGAAGGAACTACTGTACGGAAAAAGTATAGTTCCAGGTGGGATATGACCTAACACAAGAAAACTAGAAATATTGAGACTTGACCAATCCACTGGTGTGAGAAATTAGCAAGAAATTCTTGAAACCCTAGGAATTAGGCCTAATTAGCCTTTTTTCCCTTGACAGTAGGAATCCACTGTATGGATGAGCTAGGGGTCTGAAACCCTATGAATGTTTTAAAGGACTGAAAAGGGTGTCAGGAAGTGCATTTAATTGTTAGGTTTTTTGGAGAGTTTAACCATGAAAGGCAGAAAAGTGACTAGTAAGGGCTACAAGGATTAGGTCTCTTCAAAGGCAAAATCTTGAGATCGGGTAGATTGAAGATTGAAGACCCTCCAAGATGCATTCAATTGGATGTGAAATGCAAGAAATCAGTGTCTCCAGCTCCCCTGCAAGCAGTTCAAGCAAGATGATGAAGTTGGCACTTAGATCCTTCTAGGTGTTGGAAGAAGATTGCAAGTTCAAATGGTGTTGAGTCCTTAAAGGTTAAGCACAAGCAGTGTAACTCTTGTAACAGAGTTGAAGCAAGGCTTAGTTAATGATCTAAGTCTAGTCAGAGCCTAGAAATTGGTAGGTTCTTGGTTGAAGACAAAGAGAAGTCTTCTAGCAGATTGGTGCAAGCAAACCTTGGAGTCTCTTACATCACTCTCTCTCTCCCTCTCCCTCTTCTTGGACCTCTATATCTATATCTCTTTGTCTCTCCATCTCTATCTCTCCATATGTCTTCTTCCATATCTCCCTATATCTCTATCCATATCTCTTCATCTCTCTCCCTCTATCTACCCTTATATCTTTGTCTACCAATTGAACTCGTGTACACCAAAATTTGCAAAAATAAAAATAAAAAAATTCCCTAATTGACCTTACATAACTCTTTGGCGTACCCATTGCACACCAAGGTGTAATTGCTAGTTTTTAAAAATATTGAATAAAGTTGAATTATAATAAAGTAAGTAGACATTAAAGTTGCGGAAAATTTAAAGTTGCGAAAAGATTTGCTTATGATTAAATAAGGAAGAGTATACAAAATATTAATATTAAAGGATAACATTATCATGTATACGAAGCTGGTTATATAAAATGGTATACATATTTTGGTGTTATATAATTTTTTATTTACAATATTTATCGATTTACAATTAGTCGATTTGTAAATGGATCTATTTAAATTGTTAGGTAATCTTACAATTTTTAATATTACTTAAAATTAAGTAGACAATCATGCAATCTAAAAGAATATGTTACATTAAAGCTTTTAAAATTATAATTTTGAGATGAATATAAGAATTATAAAACATCCTTGAAAATCTAATTTTGTATAAGTGTAAAGCAATGGTATGTCTAATTGAATCAACAACCAAGTTATTTTTTAGACCCATTTTAAATAAAGCTTCTTTTTTACTCTAATTATGACCAAATAGAGCAAAAAAGTCTCTAAAAGTAAGACCATTCTTTTCTAGCAAACTTATTGCCCCAAAATAAATGATAATAAGTATCAATATTTAGGACATAAAAAATGATCATGGAGCGTTCATGGCTGCCCAACAGTCATTTTTCTAATAACGACAGGAATCATGGCAAACAATACCCTCGATCTACACAGCAGCATGGGCTCACCAGCTAACACAGGCATCGGCCATAGGCAAGATATCGTCCACATGCAGGGTATCTTGTAAATGCAGGCCATTCAGTCAAGCATAGATTCACAAGACCCAACTGGGCTCCATTTCAACCCCACCATAGATACTTTACAAGACCCAATTGGGCTCCATTTCGACCCCACCATCATTTGGTGCATGAGAAGCAACCGGTCTTTGATATTTGGGAAGAAGAAGGGGCTTATAGCTTGCAAGAAACTGATTGGGTATTTATGCACAATCGCTCCTATGAACGTAACCCACAATTCTTAAATTTCTTGTATGAGGCAACATAAGCAGATTATAAACATTCGAAGTGAGATAAATAGTCTTTGCAAATAATAGATCTAAGAGCCATGAATAATAAATCCTTGCCCAAAGAACTGGAAATTGCTAAAGGAGTAAAGGGTAGTTTGGAGACCCAAGATTCAAAAAAGATCTCGACAAGGTCCATTTGTCTCATACAAGCACACAAAATGGTAGACAAGAGAAGGAAGAAAATGAAAATAATGGCAGGAATGACATGCAACAGGTGTACATGGGGAATGATGGGATTGCGAAGCAATTTGCTCATGACCTTACACAGATTAAAGGTGGTGAGGATTGGTCAGCAAAGAAAGATTCAATGAAGGGTAAACAAAGGCATAAGAAGAAGAAAAAACCAAATAAGAGGAAATCAAGTGCTAATAATAAACAAGTTTTGCAATGGAGGAATAAACAGGTAAATCAGGTTGATCCTCCCCATAAGAAGGGCATAAAATACAAAGCCGATTGTGAGCAGAAGAGTATCGTTAACATCACATTTTCTGATGAACTATTCCAACCTCAAATTCAGAACCTTCGCCAACAAATCTGTAAGTTTTGGGATCTTACCCTAGAAATAGATGTTTTGAAGAATCTATTATTTAAAGAATGGGAAGGGGTTTCTAATGTGTTTTATTTGGATCAACGAAAGCGAATCTTTTGTGTGCTCTTTTATTCAAAAGCTAAGAAGGACACTATTTACAAGATAAATTCCTAGGTTTTTGAATGTTTTGGTTTGTGTATGCAATCATGGGTTCCAAATTTTAAGTCAAAACATTTTGATTCTAGATTTGTCTCATGTTAGGTTCAATTGCAATCTCTACCTATGAAATATAGAGAGCTTAAACTCATTGAAATAATGGCAAACCAACTAGGGTTTTTTCTAAAGCATGACAAGGAATTCTTTAGAAATCTGACAAAGTCTGTCAGTGTTTGTATCTTACTCGACACCACAAAATATTTTGCAACTCAGATTCATATAAATTCAAAATTTGGCATTTGGGTTCAGGAAACTATGATAGAGGATCCTAATAATGTTTGCATGTTCTGTCATTCTAATGAACATGTTAAATAAACATGTCCTGACATGGAGGATCTCAAAGGGAAAACTAGTATGAGTTCATCTCTAGAACCTGATAAAGGGAAGAACAATGAGGAGTTAGCAATGGAGAATATGGCAAGAGGAAAAATTGTCGACATATTTGTTGAAAAATTCTCTGAGTTAGTGGCATCTTTCTGTGAAGTTGGCCGAAGGAAAGGGAAACTAGTGATTAATCAAAAAGGTTTTGTAGAAGCCAAGGAGTTAAGGGATGTCAAGGTAAGTAACACTGTATTATGTGCAAAACGTATGAATTGCAACCAAATTAGTAAGTCTACATGGGATTGTGCAATCACGTCATCTACCTCATCATTGTTTTCAACCAAATAGAAGGCATTGTTAAGCAGTTGATGTTTAATAAAATTCCTATTCAAATTAACATTAAGTCACTGGTAGAAAGATGTTCCTTTATCTCCCCGATGTCGTTAGGAGCACAATCTCAGCAGAAGGTATTAATTGAAGGCAAGTCAGTAAAATTGTTGAGTTTCTAATTAATGCTAAGGAAGACATTGTGAAACATACTACTACTTGCCCTAACAAGGAGGGTTTCCCTAATAACTTGGAAGAGCTTGTAGATAAGCTAGTATTTTCAATTGGTTGAGATTTATTTGATGAACTAGCAGAAGAGGTTTTAGCTGAAGACGATGAGTTTGTACCAATGTAGGAGAATTAGTGCCATGTGCTTAGCATTCAAGAATTACCAGAGGTTGAAAACATGGGAAATGAACTGCTACCACTTTTTGATTATTCACAAACCCTTTGATTATTCACAAACCCTATCATTAGCTCAGACTCCAACCTCTCAAGCTTCAACAAAAAAGTCCCTGGGGAAACGTGGAAGAAAATATAAGGCCACTAAGTTAAAAGAAGAAATTGAAGCATGATTACAGTCTACTTTGGATAAGAGTTTATCAGTAAGTAAAAGATTGAGGAGAGCATACTTTCTCTCCTCAACCACAATGAGGGTGTTGTCTTGGAATGTTAGAGGCATTAATGCCTCTGACAAGCGAGCTCATGTCAAGTTCCAACTTGACACTTTTGGGATAGATATCATATTACTGCAAGAAACAAAAACATCACAAGATTCTTTTGAGGCAACAATTAAGAAGTGGACAAAATGGAAGTCAGTGCATATGCCAACTCAAGGTGCTTCAGGTGGTCTAATCACATTATGGGATTCGAAAAAGGTGTCTATTGTTGAAGTTCATAGGGGTAGTAATTGGTAGTTGCTCAATGTTGTGAGTTGTGAGTTTTGACCTCAAATTTAAGTTATTCAATTTCTATGGGCCAACAACTACGCAGGACAATAAGAGGTTATGGGAAGTGTTAACATGATTCATTCAAGGTTTTGGGATTGAAAAAGTTATTGTTGCAAGTGATTTCAATACAATAGTGTTGTCCCAAGAAAAACAGGGAGGTATATGTCCACCACAAAAAGTAATTGATGATTTAAGTTGCTTCATATTTGACAATGCATTGAAAGATATTTTTCCTCTAAAGGGTAAATTTACATGGACTAACTGAAGGAAATATTTTCTACAAATCGCGAAACATCTAGATAGATTTTTAGTCTCTCAAGATTGGATAATTGCATCATATAATATGTTTTCAGAAATCTTGCCACTAGTGTGTTCAAATCATTATGCAATCTCTTTAGAGATTTCAGGCTTAAATCCCTCTATCAAACATAAGCCTTCTTTTAAGTTTGAGAAAATGTGGTTTAGACACCCACATTTTCTTCCACTTCTTTTCCAATGGTGGGTTAGTGTACCTTTTCACAGAGGCACTAAAATGTTCCAGTTTTATAAAAATTACAATATGTAAAACAACAGATTAAAATATGGAATGTGCAAGTTTTTAAAAATATTTTTTTCCAAAAAGAGGAAGTGGCAAAGGAGTTAGAAGAGTTCCATGAATTCATAATTCAACATGGTTTGGATCCAACTACGTATGAAAAACAGAAAATACAGCAAGAGTGGGAAGAGTTAGGCAAGAGAGAAGAAATTTATTGGTGTCGAAAATCTAGAGAATTATGGCTAAAGGATGTGGACCGTAACACGAAGTATTTTCATGCTTCTACCCAAATCAAAAGAGCTTCCCAATCAATATTTTCAATTCAGTATGTTGAAACAGGAATTTGGATTACAAATGTAGAGGAGATTCAAAATGAAGGGGTTAAATTTTTTAGGAACCTCCTTGCCCCCTCTAGGAATGGTCCAATTTAGGAAAATCAAGACGAACATATATTATTGGATGCAATTCCAAATACCATCTCTCAGGAGGATAATGAGGGGTTGATGAAGCCTTTCACTTTGGAAGAAGTTGGGAAGGTAGTTTTCTCCCTCTCTCTGGACAAGCCACCAGGTCTAGATCAGTTTACAACTCTATTTTTTTAAATGTTGGGATGTGTTGGGTTTTGATTTGTTGTGAGCCATGGAAGAGTCATGAAAGAATGGCTCAATGTTGAATAGTTTTAATGTGACAAATATTGCAATTTTACCAAAAATAAAGGATCCAAAGACTTCTGTAGAATTTAGGCCCATATTTTAGTGTAATACAGTCTATTAAATCTTCACAAAGGCAATATACTTAAGATTGCAACATCTTATCCCCAAAATCATCTCGCAAGAACAAGGGGGATTTGTCCCAGGTAGAGAAACAATTGAGGGTGCATTGGTTGTGCATCAAGTACTTCATTCTATTAATGCCAATCATCTATCTTCCTTCATTGTAAAACTTGATATGATGAAAGTGTATGAAAGGGTAGATTGGAGTTTTTTAATGAAAGTGTTGGCTAAATTTTTATTTTACAGTAAGTAGTGCAAATGGATATTATCTTGTTTGTCAGGAGCCAAATTTTCAATGATTATCAATGTTATTCCTTCAAGCTTCTTCAATGCTTCACACGGTGTAAGACAAGGAGACCCCTTTGTTGGAATCAAGGAACACTGAGAGGGGGGGGTGAATCAATGTTCTGCAAAATTTAACTTTATTAACTTGTTCTTTAAGCCACTTATAGCATTGAACCAAAAGAAAGATGCAAGAACACAAAGCAATCAACCACAACACAATTACACAAGGATTTTTTTACATGGAAACCCTGTTAGGGGAAAAACCACGGTTGAGGTCAATCCACAATATGAGTATACTCAAAATAAGTGTTTACGAATGGGAATGCACATGCATTCAGGCACACTTCCGAGAGCTCACTACTCAAATACAAAAAGGAAGACTCACTGTCTTACAAAACATTTGGATTACATCCAAAAGATTTGAACTAAAATAATAGAATATGCCAATGCCTGATTACAGTTTCGATTAAGCACATTTACAACATTCTTCACACTTTGTTTGATTTTGCTCTTGAAACTCTATCTACTTTAATTCATATCACAAATCTTTTTCTACACAAGTGAAACTGTGCACAATCGCTCCACAATCCTTCTGAATTTCGTACCACATCACAACACACACCAAAATGATATGAAAAATTGGTTATATATATCCGCAATTAGGAATTATATCAATTACATGTCGACTTTTACAAAATATAAAACATATACAAATTGTTGGCCCAATCCATAAATAATTTTCAATGCGCACCAACCAATGTCAGTCACAACATAGTGAGGACCCAAAACAACATCCTCAAACATGAAAACACCTTAAACAAATTCTCCTCAAACATCTGCAACATGCTACGTTCATTAAGTTGGCCTTTTCGCACTGTTTAACTGAAAATCAATCAACCAAATCTTCTAACTTTCACACCAATCAATATGAGGATCTGTGATTCAAAGATAAGATAGTTCATACATTGAAAAACCTTCCCTAAGATCCACAACTCAAAATGATAACAAAAAATTACATATGAATTGATGAACACAACTCTGTCAGATGCTTTGTTCTAGCTTTAATAGTTAATCACTAATCTTCAATCTGACTTCCAGTAAGAGAAAATGTTAGCGTGTGAATAGGATCACTAACTAGGGTGTCCATCAATGGCAACACCAGATGAATTTTGTAGTGTCTCTTGCCAACAATCTCCCCCTTTGGCATTGATGGCAACACTTAGTGAAAAATAACTAAGTGTCAGATCAGTACCAACATGAATACATTGCCATATTCAAAACTTCAAAACACAACTCCCCCTGAGATGAATAAGTCATTTTTCACTATCCCACACTCTCCCCCTTTGACATCAATGGCAAAGACAGGAATCTGCATACCAAAAATCATACAAAATTGCTATGAACAAACTATATAGGTACAAACTTGCTTTTCAAACTTACATGAACTTGAATATGTCCAAAAAATTGTTCTTCAACAAGCTTAAACTAGTTTCCCAACCCTTTTTGAGACTCTCCAAAATAGTCATGTGACCACATAACAAGTAGGATTGCATCTCTGCTGACTCAAGATTTTCCAGATCACTGACAACCATAGCATCATGTGCTTCCTTCAATGCACTAAGCATTGTCTCCATCTTAGGACCAATTAGTCCTCTCAACTCACATTCCCTTTCAAAAAAATTATCTTTTTCATGCTTCAAACTTTTAATTTTTTCAAGTAGGGATATGACTTGACCTTCTTGCTTACTCATAGAAACGGTTAGAGGATCAAAGGCTTGAGAAATATCTGCTAACTATTTCTCATGTTCCTTCATTTTCTTTTTAGTGACCTCAGTGGATTTAGACAAAGATAAGCATGACTTATAAATACTTCCACCTTCAGATAATGCACCTTGAATGTTCTTTACACAACTAGCTAATAAGGGTTTGTCATTAGCTATCATACCTTTCAATCTACTGAACCTTTTTGCATCAAATTCTTTCTGAACCTTATCCTCAGCTGACTTTTCAAGAGACTCAAAGTGAGTACTTACAGAGTTGATAAGTTTCTTTAGCTGTCTGGATGGACAATTGGATGAGTCCTTGACATATGAAGGCATGATCTTCTCCAAGATACTAGATGAAAGACTTAGAAGCTCACTGTCCTCAATGTGAGATTTTAGTATCTCCTCCCTTGCCTTGGCCTGAGCAAATGATGCTACCTTCAATTTATGAATAGGAGATAGAGTGACCAAGTTGATAGGACCTTCAACCAATTTAGGGTCAAAATCCTCCTGTTTTTCTTCTAAAAACTCCTTCATTTCCTTTGCAGTGTCTCTTGCTTCCATTGCAACTTCCTTAACCTCAGCCTTCTTCTCTTCAACCACTTGCTTTGTTTCAACTGGCATATCTTTAGGAGCTTCAATCTCCATAGGAATTTTAGTGTCTTGCATGTCAAGAGGATTCTGAGTATCCTCAAATGTGCCTTCTTCCCCTTCTTCAATTACAGTACTAGATGGAACATTTTCATCATGCGCTTCTTCAGAAACAACATTATATATGTTTTTCAACATAACTGCCTTAAGAATTTTCTCAATATCTTTTGCAACTTCTTCAGTCTGCCCGATCATAAGCTTATTCACCCTTGTTTTTCTCTTAAAATCCCTTTTTTCATCATTGAGAATCTTCTTCATTTCTTCCATTGACATTACCGGACATGCATCAACAAGTATGTGTTCTCTCATTTGTTCTTCTTCAGATCTTGCATTCACTCTCCTCATTCCTAAGACTTCATATAGCCCTTTAGGTAAGTCTGACATTATTTCTATGAGAGTCATATTGAAAATATTCAAATATTTTATTGTAGCTTCTTCAAGAATTATTTGACCGACACTATCAAAGGTTTCATACCATTCAGAAAGTGGTTTGAGATTACCATCCTTGATTAAAGCTTTTTCCACTTCCTCTACAGACATACCTGATCTGCCAGTTTTCACCTTTTTCTTTGCTTTCTCTTCATCAGAGGGCTTGTCCTTAGAGACTTTTGATGCCTTGGTGCCATGATACTTGATTTCTCTTACCTCTTCATCACCATCAACTACAACATAGACTCTTGTGCTATTATCCTTCTTCCTCTTTCCTTCTCTCCCGGATGTCTTGACTTGAACTTTCACAGGGCTTGATTTCTTTGCAGGACCAGATGAAAGTGCAGAGCTCCTTGTAGATCTAGATTTGGCAGAACATGCTACAAGACTAGCAGACTCAGTTCTAGCAGGATCTCCTTCTTTAGCTTGTTCTCTTTTCCTCCTAGCTTCCCTTACTGCTTCAGCTGATATGCCCATGCTTTCTGCAAAACCTTCAAGTTCCTTTGTCACCTTTTGGACTATCACAGGCTTCTTTAGTTGTTCATGCACTTGCATATCTTTCTCTTCAAAGGTACCAAATCTTTCTTTCGTTAGATCCCAAGGTTTACTTAACAAGTGTTGAGCATACAACTCCAAGATGTGTTCTTCAACCTCATAACCCATAGGCATTATCCAAACTATTCCAAGTTCTGTAGCTTCTATCAAACAGTGATCAATATCAACCATGAAGCAAATAGTGTCCTTGTATTTTTCCACAATAGATGTAGGAATCCTTTCCCTTGCTTGCATTTCACTCTGAAAACTTTTGAAATAACCCCAGATAGTATTTTTCCTTGCTTTGTTGTCACCAATTCTGTACAAGATGTCTCTGATTTGAACAACTACAAGTTTATCACTTTGCCATTGAACTTTACCAACTCCCATAACTTCATTCATGAAGTAGAAGAATAGACATAACAACAAATTACCATACTTGAAAGAGTTCTTCTTGTCCTTCTTGATTTTTCCAAGATTTTCAATTAGCTAGCCCTGGAGTAACTCACACAAGTCATATTCTGCATTTTCCTTGACCATTTGATAAGCTGCATAGATTGTAGTACTAGATATAGAGTTATCTCAACTAGAGTGATATATTTTATAACCAATAACCATAGAAGCAAATTTAACATCGAACTCGATGATGTCATTGATTGTCATGGCTCTCTTGTTGAAAACCGAACCGGTTGCCTCAGTGACTGTTTGGTTCTTCACAAATTTCAATGTTGACAACCCACCATATGAATTTAGACCCATAACAATCCTTATAACTTCCTTTGTGATCTTGAAAGGCTGATTTAACCACATAAAATCAGCGTGCACTCGACTCAATATGTACCGAACCCATTCATTTTTATCGAACATGAGAAACTTCACAATTTGTGTGAACTTCTTCTTCTCCAAAGTCTTGAATTCAGGCTTTACATAGAGATCTTCTCCCACAATTTTATTTGTGTACAAATTTAACAACTGGAAACTTCCTAATTCCTCAACATTTGCATGAATATATGCCCTAATATCTTCGATATGCAAAACACCATACAAAACGAAAGAAAATGCACCTAATGGTTTTGTTTCAATGGATTTGAATGGGTTCCATTTGAATTTTGGATAAGGTCTATCCTTAATATCAACAACCAATGGAGCAGCCATTTCCAGAAATTTCAAGTTCACAAGTTATGTAGATAAATACCTTTCATTGGATTAGGGTTTGGTCACCGAATCGCCTTCAGACTTGAATCTCGCCAAACATTCGCTTGCAGAGCTCTTCAAAATTCTTCTTCTCAAAATGCAATGTGACAAATGAGAAATAAAAGTAACCTTTTATCATTTGCACACCTAACCTTTTATTGCAATAAATTATTTTGCCCTAGATCTTTCAAATACTTTGTTTTCATAGACTGTGAAAGATAATTCTTCTGCAAACCTTCAAATTTGCACAAATTTCCTCCACAAGAGATCCCAAAACATTTATAGATCATTAATGCAACTGTTTCAATTTGCCACATTATGGTACCAACTACCGACAGGGGGTGTAAAATATTTTCTTGAGAACTCCCCCTAGGCCAGAGGCCGTCAACTAATTCCCGGAGGAATTTCCAGTGCCAGATTCTGGTGTGGAATCATTTCCTATATCAAAGGCACTCTTCTTCACCCATGTCTTCTTCATTTGCTTCCTGATCTCATTCTTAGTAACTTTTCCTTTTCCCTTTTCATCCTTCTGCATGTTTTTCCCTATGTTTACCAGACCCTTCCAGCTTCTACATAACCTTGCAATGTGACCGGATTTGTTGCAATTATAACACACTACATTTCTTTGTCTAGACTAGTTATTCCATTGATTTTCTCTTGATTTGTACTGGTTAGCAATATGGCCAAATCTATTGCAGGCATAACATCTGATGTTTCTATTGGAAAAATTGTTTGACATATTTTTGCATTCAATTGACTTATGACCAAACTTATTGCAATTGAAACACTGACTTGAGAATGATGGACCACTTGGATTCATTCTGCTTCTACATTGAGTAGCAATATGACCAAATTTATTGCAAACAAAAAAATATCCATTTAACCTTTGAGCATTAGGTTGTCTTACTGTATACCTTCTAGCTTTGTTCATATGATTTCCTGACCTGAAATTCCTTTGACCAGATCTAGAGCTTTCTCCTTTCTCATATCCAAGACCTCGCTTGTCACTTGAAGTCCTCTGACTTTGAATCAATTCATCAAGCTTAGCTGAGCTAACCTTGAAATTCTCCTTGTATTCATTTGCAGTAGAAAGTTCATCCCTGAGAATAACAATCTACTTTTCAAGCTCTTCTTCATTATTTCTGGATTGTTCCCATTCAAGCTCCAGCTGATTGAATCCATCATTAATTTTGTTGCATTCTTCAGATTTTTCTTTCAAGGACTGAGCAAGATTCTATTCATTCTTCTATTTTGCTTCAATCTCCTTGGTCATCCTCATCACAATATATTCCATCTCATGCTTTAGGACTGCATTATCTCTGGTGATCTTTTCACATTCTTCTATCTTTTCCTTTAGGGCTTGAATCAATTGTTCATCTTCCATGCTTTTACTTTCTTTCTACTTGGTTGATCACAGAGTTCCTTTCTCTTTTCCCTTGACTTATTGATTTGATCTTTCAACGAGAATTTCTTAGCATTCATGAGGCTTGCTTGCAATTCCTAGACTTCAGATTTTGACTAATCAAGATCATCTAGTACCACCAAAATTTGTTGTTGAAGACTGCCATAATCCATTGAATCACCTTCCCGGATCTTCCCCAAGCTATTAAACTTCTTCCGAGGAACTAAGCTCTGATACTAATTGTTGGAATCAAGGAACACTAAGAGGAGGGGGTGAATCAGTGTTCTGCAAAATTTAACTTTATTAACTTGTTCTTTAAGCCACTTATAGCATTGAACCAAAAGAAAGATGCAAGAACACAAAGCAATCAACCACAACACCATAACACAAGGATTTTTTACGTGGAAATCGTGTTAGGGGAAAAACCATGGTGGAGGTCAATCCACAATATGAGTATACTCAAAATAAATGTTTACAAATGGGAATGCACATGTATTTAGGCACACTGTCTAGAGCTCATTGCTCAAATACAAAAAGGAAGACTCATTGTCTTAAAAAAAAAATAGATTACATCCAAAAAATTTGAACTGAGAGAATAGCATTTGCTAATGTTTGATTATAGTTCCGATTAAACACATTTACAACATTCTTCACACTCTGTCTGATTATGCTCTTGAAACTCTATCTACTTTAATTCAAATCACAAATATTTTTCTGCACAAGTGAAACTGTGCACAATCGCTCTACAATCCTTTTGAATTTCACACCACATCACAACACACACCAAAATGATATATCTGCAATTAGGAATTACATCAATTACATGTCAACTTTTACAAAATATAAAAACATATACAAACTGTTGGCCCAATCCATAAATAATTTTCAATGTGCACCAACCAATGTTGGTCACAACATAGTGAGGACCCAAAAAAACATCCTCGAACATGAAAACACCTTAAACAAATTCTCCTCGAACATTTGCAACACGCTACATTCATTAAGTCGGCCTTTTCGCACTGTTAAATTGAAAATCAATCAATTAGATCTTCTAACTTTCACACCAATCAATACGAGGCTCTGTGATTCAAAAATAAGATAGTTCATACATCGAAAAACCTTCCTTGTGATCCACAACTCAAAATGATAACAAAAAATTACATATGAATCAATGAACACAACTCTATCAGATGCTTTGTTCTAGCTTTAACAATTGATCACTAATCTTCAATCTGACTTCCAGTACGAGCAAATGCCGATGTGCGGATAGGATAATTGACTAGGGTTGCCATTAATGACAACACCAAATGACTTGTGTAGTGTCTCTTGCCAACACCCTTATCGCCTTTCCTCTTCATTAGTATAGTTGAGGCTTTAAGTAAGACAATAAAGGAAAGACATAGATTTGGTCGGTGGAAAGGTGTAATTATTCCTCACACTACTATTTTAACTGCACACAATCTCTTTGCAGATGATACATTGCTTTATGTGAAAGCAACTATTGAAGAAACCAAGGAAATAAAAGGGGTTTTGGACTTGTATTCATCAATATCAGGGCAAAAGATAAATGCTCAAAAATATAAGGTTTATGTCTTCAATACTAAGGCATCCACCAAAAGGAATATTATTCAGATTTTAGGCTTTCAGGGAGCAAAAATTCCATGCACATATTTGGGAATCCCATTCTTTATGGGAGCAAACAAGTGTTATTAGTGGTCTAATGTCATAGAAAGGATAAAATCCAAAGTCTCTGCATAGAAATCCCGTTGGTTATCACTATCAAGTTGCATCTTGTTAGTCAAGTCTGTCTTAGCAGTAATCCCCAACTACTTTATAACAGTCGTTAAAGCTCCTAAATTAGTTATTGATCAGATTGAAAAGGTTATTAGGGGTTTTTTATGGAAGGGGAATATGGATGAGGGAAAAAAATTCCTCTAATTTCTTTGGATAGTATGTCTTTTGAAAATCTCAAAGGTAGAGTTGGAATGCATAATGTCTCTAAATGCAACATGCTTTTGGGGGAAAATTGATTTGGAAAATGTATAATAAGCCTGATTCTATGTGGTGTCAAATAATGTGGGAAAAGTATATAGATTCTCAAAATTTGACAAGAATTTTTACAATATTCAATCCTCCAAATGGATCTGCGATGTGGAATTTCATGGTGTCTTGTCGGAAGGTGGTCACATCTTACTTGTCTTGGGAAGTTCATAATGGTGAAGATGTTCATTTTTGGAATGACTCTTGGAATGGTCATCCACCTTTTAAAGATTTTCAAGATTTGTAGTCAGCTATCCTAGTTTTGTCTCACTCATGGGGCACTAGGCTGATTGATTATGTTGATTTGGTAGAATTAGTTTCAGGGAGGGTAAAATGGAAGCATTTTTCAGAAATGCAAATAATAGAAGTTCAAAATGACTTCATGCATAAGGCCCTCGCTGAAAGAGTAGTGCTTTTTTCAAGATATTCTGATAAGATTGTTTGGGCTCCCTCCAAAGATGGTAATTATTCAATTAAGCAAGGGTGTAAAGAAATCCTTAATAGAGATGCTCAAATTGAGTCACAAAGAGCCTTCTCATTTTGTTGGAACGGTATGGTCTTGCCAAAAACAAGGAGTTTTGCATGGCTAGTGTTGTGTAAAAGAGTGTTTACAAGTGAAAGAATTAATAAGTTAGGAATTACAAAACCTTTTAAATGTGTCTTGTGTGAAGAATCTTTTGAAAATGTTGATCATTTGTTCTTGTAGTGTCAATTTGCTCAGGACTGTTAGAAGTTTGTGCTTCACAAATTGGGGTTTTTTACTCCATTGCCAAAAACAATTTGGGATATATTTCAAGCTTGGCTTGTGTTATATAAATCCTCCTTTTTTGCATGCATTTGGTGCATAATTCCAGCTACAGTTCTTTGGGCATTACGGTGGGAGTGTAACAAACACATTTTTAGAAAAATCTCTTCTTCAGTTCAGAATTTTTAGTGTATAATTGAGAAATCAGCGTCAAAAGTAGTTAATGTTTATGTTCAAAGTTATAAGAATGTAAATTCTCTCTTCACGTCATGGGATGATATCATACTAAGAAGGGTATATGTCTTCCATTCAAAGGCAATTTGCAGCAACCTCACAAGGCCAAAATTGATAGAGGTCAAGTTAAATGACAACCTCTGATTTTAGGTTTTCTCAAGTTGAATTTTGATGGAGCTTCGAAAGGTAATTTGCGAGTTTCTGGGTTGGGGGTTTGTATTAGGGATTCACATGGGGTCTTGAAGGTAGCCAAGTCAATTACTCTTTCTACAGGTACAAACATAATTACAGAAGCAATGGTGGTTCTTCATGGTTTGCTTCTTGCCAGACAACTAGGTATCTCTAGAATTCACATAGAAGGAGATGTATCAAGGAACACTGAGAGGGGGGGTGAATCAGTGTTTTGCAAAATTTAACTTTATTAACTTGATCTTTAAACCACTTATAGCATTGAACCAAAAGAAAGATGCAAGAACACAAGACAATCAACCACAACACCATAACACAAGGATTTTTTACGTGGAAACCCTGTTAGGGGAAAAACCACGGTGGAGATCAATCCACAATATGAGTACATTCAAAATAGGTGTTTACAAATGGGGAATGCACATGCATTCATGCACACTACCTAGAGCTCGCTGCTTAAATACAAAAGGCTTACTACCCAAAAGAAGACTCAATGTCTTACAGTCAAAGATAGACAATTGGAGTGGATGAACTATGAAATTAGCATCTGCTAATGCCTGAGTATAGTTTCGGTTAAGAAAATTAATCGCATTCTTCAAACTCTATCAGATTTTTCTCTTGAAAATCTGTCTACTTTAATTCAGATCACCAATCTTCTTTATGCTCTTATGAAACTATGCACAATTGATCTATATTCCTTCCGACTTTCACATCTCATTGTAACACACATCAAAATGATATGAATAATTGATTATATATATCTGCGACTAGAGATTACATCAACTACATGTCAGATTTAACAAAATATAAAACATATACAAACTGTTGGCCCAATCCATAAACAATTATCAATGTGAGCCTACCAATGTCAGACAAAACATAGTGAAGACCCAAAACAACATCCACAAACACAAAACACCTTAAAAAATTATTCCTCGAAGATCCACAACACGCTAGAATGACCCAGTCGGCCTTTTTGTATTGTTAGACTCAAAATTGATAAACCGAATCTTCTAACTTGCACACCAATCAATGTGAGGCTCTATGATTCAAAGATAAGAAAGTTCATACATCAAACAACCTCCCCTAAGATCCACAACTCAAATTGATAACCGAAGATTACATATGAATTGATGTACACAACTCTTTCAGATGCCCTGATTTAGCTTTGATAGTTAACACATATCTTCAATATAACTTCCAGTATGAGAAAATACTGAAGTGCAAATAGGATTACTGACTAGGGTTTCCATCAATGAAAACACCAGATGACTTGTGTAGTGTCGCTTGCCAACAGGAGATTCATTAATAATTATAAACACATGTAAAGAGAGATTGTGCTATAATTGGAACCTAAAGTATGTAATGAAGATTGTTTGGAGGTTGCTTGATAAGTTTGAAGCTTTTCATATATCTCACATTTATAGAGAAGGGTATAGCCTAGCAGATCTCTTGGAAATTTGGGGGTGCCAAAGGAAAATAATGTCTATTTCTGGAGAGAGTGTTGATGTTGATGCTTTTCCAATGTTAGCTCAGATAGTGGCCAATGAAATGTGTGCATAGTGTAATTGTGTGGTTGGTGCGTTCAAAGTGTAAAAATGCTCCTTCAACATTACTTGTTCATGTCGGAGAGACCCTGAAGATCATCCCCTTGATAGCCCGAAGACATGCTATATCGATGTGACCTTGGCTCTTCGGTGGGAGTTTAAGTGGTGTTTGTTCGACACAAGAGTTTTCCAATGATATACTTTGCAGGTTTGGAGGTTGCAAAATGTGCTCAATATGGAACTTTATTTTCTCTCGGTCAACTAGGGTTTTATCAAATAAATCCTATCCGTTCTTGTTCATTGAGCTAATAGGTTTCTATTTTGGTGTTGATCGATTAGCACAGGTTTTTGATTACCTAAGTGACAACTTATGTCATCATCTTCGTGTGTATGACCGACCCCTCTTTCCTAATTCACTGGTCGGTGAGACTTTAGCACATCGGCGACACTCAGGTGAGCGTCTCTTCAACAGATCAATAATATTTTACTTCAGCGTGACTTGTTCATGTCGGAAAGATGTACCTTGAAGTTCATCTCCTTGATAGACTGATAACTTATATATCGGTGTGACTTCATACTTTCGATGGGAGTCTAAATGGTGTCCGATCAATGCACCGATGGTATGCTTATCAATGGGACTTGGTTAGCTATTTCAAGCCCCTCTGATACTCTGATGGTGGGACCAAATTGGAAGGGAGTGAAGGTGAACGGTGGCGTGTGTGTGGGACCTAACATATGAAGGTGAATAAGGTAAGGACATGTGGCTACAGGCGATTAGTGTAGGTGTTGCCACTAAGGTTATTCTTCATCAAAGAGACAAAGGAATATCAACAGGAGATAGATTTAAGTCCCCTCGATGCAGCGACAGTATGGGATGAATGTAGATCAATGGTCAAGGATGAAAGTTATTCATTGAAGGGAGATCAGGACATCGATGGGATATTTTTGGTGTCTCATTGATACTGCAATGGAAGTTGAACTGCATGATGTGTGTTGTGGGTCCTAACGGGTGATGTTTGTCAATAGGTGGCAGAAATCAATTGGTCAACAAGGCAATTCACATCCTTGTTGTGAATCACAAAGTGACAAGTTGGTGATGACTGGTATGGTGGACTCGTGCACAGTGTTAAGGATTCATTGAAAGGAGTTGAGGATATTGGCGAGAAAGGATTCCTTGTCCTACTGACATAGCGATATGCATTGTACAGTCGAGATGAAGCACTAAAGTTGATCCAACGGTAAAGACCAAGGTTAGAAGGCTTCGATGAGACATAGGGTCATCGGTAGGAGAATATAGTCAGTCCCCTTGATACTTCGATGTGAGACCCAGGTGATGACGCAAGTGAAGTGTTGGAAACATTCAACTGGCTGATTGACCTTCTCACATCTTTCTATCCTATTTGTTTGGTGGGACCTGCAAAATTTTCTCGTCGATGAATCGATGAGATTTTTTTTGTGTGACTAGGTGTCGTCGGTAGGACTATGTCTTGTGTCTCCTCAATAGACTGATAGCGTTCCCCTTGGTGGGACATTGCTTCATCGATGGGACTCTCCCTTGTGTCTCTTTGACAAACAAATAGACTATGGTGGGACCCGAGTTGTCAGGAGGAAAGTAGTAATTGATACAAGCCATGTTAACTTGGCAGTGGGGACCACATGGACTAGTACAGTGAACATCCAAAGAAGGCAGATGTTGTGTTCCAGGGTTTGTACAATTTTCACAATGCTATACTCAAGGCTTAGTTAGTTTGGGGTATGTAGTTTTTTTATCAAAGGTTTTTCAGTGTTTTGCACATAAGCTATTTGGGCATAGAAGGTTTTTGGTTAGGGAATGTTGGGTATCTCCAGTTATGTGATCTTTTGTATAATCGGGAGTGGCATATTTACATATGTAATTTGGGTTGTTTAGGGTCATGATTAGGGGGAATATGGTCAGTTTAAATGGGGGTTGTGAATTCTCATGTGGAAGCTTTTATGTTTTCAATTTTGGCTAGCAAGAGCCAATGTTATTCATTTTTTGTAAATTAAATTATATTATATTAATATATATACAGGCTTCTTGCCTTAAAAAAAATATATCAATATTTAGATTTAATTGAATAGAAAATTATGGAGTTGAGGTTGTATTAGCATTAAAAATGAAAGAGGATATAATTAGAGGAAGCTTGTCTAATTTTTGAAATTAGAAAAATAATAAACAATTAAGGAGAAGACAAAAGGAGGCTCTGAAAGGCTAACATTGATTTTTAGAGGTCTATTTTTGTGATAGTCGATAATGTCTTACATGGTATGATAGTTAATATAGAATGTGATAGTGTCCTATGGAGTTCAATAATGTCATTTGAGGCATGGTAGCATCCTCTAAGCTCAATGGCTTATTGTACTCTCATAGTCGCATCATCTATACTTGCTAGCATAAAATGCATGTGATTGGTAACACATGTCTCCACTATTGTAATAAATTTCATTTACAAAAAGAGGGAGAAAAGAGTGTCAATGCCACATTTGGGTGCTTATCTCAATCAAGCCCCTAATTAAATGTTTAAAATTAAAGTACTTGAAAAGTTCTAATAGATGTTTGGCCCTATGGTACTAGTGTATGAAATTATAATGATGTTGGTAAGTTCGTGTAGTAACAATAGAAGATTCCCTAGGTGTTTCAAGAGGAAAGTGTGTGTAGATGTAAGGGAAGGTGTTAGAAGATGTTTTCTATTTTTAGGTAAGTTCACTTAAACAAGTGTGATTAGGACTAATCTTAGAACCATTAGACATAAATTAGGGCTGGAGTTTAATGAATAATATAAGTGTTAAGGTGGGAGGAGACAAGTTTGAAAAATTAAACCCTTATAATATTCATTAAACCCCAACCCTAATTTGTGTCTAATTGTTCTAAGATTAGTCCTAATCACACTTGTTTAAGTGAACTTACCTAAAAATGGAAAGTATCTTCTAACACCTTCTCTTACATCTACACACACTCTCCTCTTGAAACACCTAGGGAATCTTCTATTGTTGCTACACGAACTTACCAACATCAATATAATTTCATACACTAGTACCATAAGGACAAACATCTATTAGAACTTTTCAAGTACTCTAATTTAAAACATTTAATTAGGAGCTTGATTGAAGTAAGCACCAAAATGTGTCATTTACACTCTTTTCTCCCTCTTTTTGTAAATAAAGTTTTTTACAATAGTGGAGACATGTATTAACAATCACATGCATTTTATGCTAGTAAGTATAGATTATGTGACTATGAGAGTACAAGAACCCATTGAGCTTAGAGGATGCTATCATGCCCCAAATGACATTATTGAACTCCATAGGACACTATTGCATTCAATATTAACTATTGTACCATGTAAGACATTATCGACTATCACAAAAATAGACCTTTAAGCTCAATGCACATAAATTTTAAAAGACATTATATGACAAATAGTTAAGACAAAAGGTTGTTATTTTAATGCACATGAAATTTAAAAGTCATTTAAAAATTATCTTTATCAAAATGGAGAAAAAATAAATCAATGCACTAAAGTTTAAGTTATTAACATACACAAAAATATTGAAAGAAAAAAGTAAAATTTACTATATAAAGAGAAAAATCTCATGTAACTTCATTTTTCAATATTTTATTAGCAACCAAATTATTGTGTCCATTTTATAAAAACTATATTCAAATAATTTTTTAATTTTCTAAAAAATTACAAACATAAATACACTAAAAAATATACATTTCATTAGTTTACACCAACTCAAAATTGAAAACATATATGCCACATTTTGTGATTCAAGTAAAAAAATTGGATCATTGTTGGTCATTTCCTTTATAAAAGTGTGAAACAACTTTGTACTTTTACCCTTTAAAAAATATTTTTTTATCATGCACATTATTCTTTATGAACATATCTCATACCTCACTTTTTTTAAGCTTAATTTGTCTATCACATATCTCAATAATATAATCATTTGTTATAATTAACAATATTGTTAGAAAAATTCATGTTTACATATACATGATAAGGACGGAATGCCATGGTATTGGTTATAAAATGAGGAAATGTAGCAAACCACCAAAGAATAGAGATTCAACACAAAATATTTTTTATTTATCCAATTGAAGAAGTTTACATGATTTAATAGCTTTTTTGAGAGGAACAACAAACTCCTACAAATTTGAATTTAATGAAGCCACTTAACTAACGAACTAAAATTAACACTCATCTATCTAATGTTGATTAAGACTTCTACTACCCACTCTCTAACATATAGAGAGTTGTTTCTTAATTATTTATTCACTCATTTCAATACTCCCTCATAATAAATAAATATTTTTTTATATATCTAACATATCCTTGAATAATAATAAAAACATTTAGATGAATAACAATAAAACCATAAATTGAAATCCTCATCATCATTAATTTTTCTTCCTTCACCACTCTATAATCTTGCATACACCAAACTCCATCAAGGTGTCTTGTACAAGATTCATAAATGTAGAATTTTTGACCTCAACTTGTTGAATTCCTAAGGCCTTGAGTATTATATTTTCAAACTCTCAAACTCTTAAAGTATTGGACAATCAATAGATATATTGAACTAAACCTTCACAAATCCCCCCTTTAGCAAAGATTCTTTTTATTTAGAATAAAAAATTATTGCATGTTCTATTGTCATAAATTTCATAGTTTATTTCATAATCTAGAGATAAAATTGATAACATCTACACATATAATAATGAAAAGATAATGTAGGAGATAAATCACACAATATTTGTTGGCCAAGATGCCCTAATATCCAATATATGTAGAAATAAGATAAACCCTTAAGGTAGAGGTAAGTCATACAATAATCCTTATGGAAGAAGTCACTTCACACCATATTTCAAAAAGATCCCAACACAATATTGTAGGGTGAAATTTTATAAAGAAAATGGCGAACATAGATCTAACTTTTAACTTGAATAATTAAGAATGGCATATATTTTGAATTCTAAAATGATGTAATCTAATGAAACACACACACACATACACACACACACACAGATATATATATATATATATATAAAATATTATTTATATTTGTACTAAAAAAAAGAAATGAGGTTAAGTGGGACAAAAAAATTATATAGTGATATTTACTTGATATGTAGTAAAATGTGAAGAAATCTCAAATAAGGCGTTCGGATACAGGGGAGAATTTGGGACCGAGTGTGCGAGGGTTCCTGTGATAGGGCTTGAAGCGACCGTTTGTGCAGCCATGGAGGAGGCTCAACCCTCCTCTATGCTTGAAGGTGTCTAGCTAGCGGTACGACCTCTACCTGCCTTGATTTCATTTTTATTTTGTTTTTCTTGTTTTCCTTCTGGGCTTGTTTGCACTTGCATGTGTAAGTTTCTAGAGGGGTTGCATTAATGATGGATGGGGCTATGGATCCCCCCGACGGTCTATTAAATGGTAATGGAAAATATGTTCAAGTTAATTCTCAGGTGAAATGCTTCAGAGACAGTGGCGGGTAATAGAAGTTGCATTTTTCAAGGAGCCAAATTTGTGATTGAAAACACTGAGAATAGAGATGGAAAGTGATGAAATAGGGGAGGTCCTGCAAAATCACCAAACATAATTTTAACAAACAAAACAACATTCAAATCTTCAAATCCTTGAATACATTTTGTCTCAACCAAAACACACTACTTCCTTGTAGCATTGGCAAACTACTTGATCGGGTATAACTCCACTATATCACCCTTTCAAACCAAAAATTGACCAGTTTTAGAGACCTATTTTGAAAAAATTTAACATACCAACAAATCACCATAGAATTCTTTGGAACAGATTTCTCAAATCAAGGATTCTATGCTTTTTAGGGCTCTAATTAGCCCTCTTTTACAAAGCAACCACTCACTAAACTTAGGAAAACTCTCTGAAACTTTGGGGCACCATTTCCCACATGTAAAAAACCAAGAATCCATAGTTGTTTCTAAGAAATCCTCACAACCAAACGCCAAACACATAAACCCTCATTTATAGCCACAAAACTAGGGTTCTATTTAAAATCCAGCATACCACTCGCAAAAAACCATGCAATCACCTCAAACAAGTTTTTCTAGGCCTACACATGATCAAAACAATAAGAAAATTCACTGCCCCAATCATTCTCTTACTTTGGCATCATAAAATCTCATTTTTCCCCATGGAAGACACAAGCTTCATACTAGAGCTTCACACCCAACTCATTAAACGACCTCCCCAGATTTCTCAAACCTTGTACACACCCAAAATAGTTAGTATGTGCCCATCCCACTGTGACACATCTTCAGCAATAGGTGGAATGGGCTTGTTACATTATGAGTGCTTTAAAACCCTTAAAACAGGGCTACCCAGCTACAACAAGGAAATTGATGAAAATACACTAAAAAACCATGTAAGGAATTCAATATCAATGAAAAAGTGTGTTAACACATGTATCTGACTAAAACAAGAAGAAAATTAATCAATACACCCTTGTACGGGCTTGCATAATGCTGGAAAAGCTAACAAAAATCAGAAATTTAGAAAAATCAGACTTGGAACTTGGTGTTCTTTATTCAAATCTTCCAAAAAAATCTTTACCATGATGGAATACAAGGTATTTATAATTTTTCCCAAACCAAATGACCTTCTAACTTCCCTTAACTGCCTTTTGAAAACTTAAGACTATTGGTCTTCGACAAAAAACAACTTTTACAACTTAATAGTTTGACAACTTTGCCAAAAATGCAATTTTTTGCAAATGTCAAATTAAATAACCCCCTAAAACACCTAATACCATAAAAATTCCCTATTACAATCTAAATGGTCTTTAAGACCTTATTTTATACGAAATTCATCCAAAACCTATAATCTAGACCTTATAAACTTGAATGGAAAAACATTTTTAAATGGTGCCCCTGCACTAGAAAGGGAGAAGGAAAACATAAGCATCTTTTGTCCCCTCCCAAAAAATATATCTTAATTCTGAATGAGGTTTTACAAAATGCAATCTCAAATGAGGACAATAAATTGGTAAAATCTACTTTTTTTCGTTGTCATGGATATTACTAAGACCCCGACAAGGAAATACATGGATGAGTGGCTCCAAAATGTGTGGTTAAAAAATCAGGGTTTCAATTTTATTTCTATAGAATGGTGCAAAAAGGGCTATTTGTAATATTTTTTAATAACCCTAAATCACAAGAGGAGGTAATTAAAAAATAATTTTTGGCAAGTTGGGAAATCTATGTTTCATGCTTTGGCTTGGGCACTAGACGCTCTGAATGAGGAAGTCCTAGTTCTATCGAGCCTTAGGTGGATTGTAATTAAACAAGTGCCGCCAAGGCTCTGGAATTTCATCCCTCTTCTTTTGGAACCTTACAGGAGCATAATTAGGGTTGATGACACTAAAACGCTCTTCCCCATTCAGATGCGAGGGATTTGGTGTCAATATATCTCGAAATTGATATTCCAAATGAATTGGATATTAGAATTAAAAATGACACGTTTACCTGTGCCCTTGAAACCCTAGGTGGTTTAAATTCTTGCTATCTTTACTGCAAAGAAGGGCACATCAAGAGAAATTTCTCGTTAATAAGAATTAAAAATAATGGCAACAATTTGAGGGGGAAAAATGTATCCTCCTCCTATGACAATGGCAGAGATAAATCTAAAAAAGAGATAGCAGGGAATGGGTTTAATCCCTCCTTTGCAACTGTTGAGAATTTGAATTTGGCCCATTCATACATTGGTATTGTCGAGGGCATAAACACCAATAATTTTAGTTAGGAATCGCCTGATACAAATTAATAGCTAGTTTCAAACCCTAATGAATGCTCTAGAAAAATCTATGCCATACATGACCCCAATTATCGAGGTTCTGTGTTCAATGAATACTAATGAAGAAAGGGGAAACATCAAGGTGACCCCGACAAAAGAGTCTTTAAACGGTGAAAAAAGAAGTGCACAACAATTAGCAATGTTAAAAATCAGGCAGAATATCCATCAATTGGAAACAAAAGGAAATTGTAACCAGAACAATAAAGGGTATTTTAGCAAAATGACCACCCTCAATAATTCACCTCTCAGAAAAGGAAAAATGAACCCAAAAGAACTAATTAAAGAAGATGATAAAACAAGCTCAATTAAGGGTAATGTCGAAACACCCTCACATGTCAAAAGATTAGTAAATGAATTTGAGGGACAAAGCTCTTGCCCCAACTCTCCCCCCTTTGAGAGCAAGTTGATAGGGAGTTTGGCCAATTGTCAATTGGACAACTAGCCTACAAGTGAAGGGACTCAATTGGCACTTGTCCCTCCCTCCACTATGTATTTGTAAAAGGAAATGAAATTGTTGATTGGTGCATGATTCCCTTCTTGATATATGAATAAGTGATTGTTCTAGCCTAGAGCAGGAATTAGTGGCTATGCTCATGCGTGATGGAGTGGAAACTTTAGATGGGTTGATTTCACATTCAGAATAAAGTCTGAAGAGGATGTAGGGGGGCTCTCTACTAAGGATACCATAGAAGGGGATGAGGACCTCATGGAAATAACAAAGAGGGAAACTAGGAGGTATAGGAAGAAAAAAGGTATGGGGACTGATGGAGCCATATCCAAGAATAGTATCCACCTAGTGAAGGAAAAGAGAAAGAATCACATTGGGGTTATTCCAATTCCCACTACTAAAAGAGAAGAATTAGAAAGTAAACTCCTCAAATCCTTTGATAACTTTAAAAGTGAAAAAGAGGCCCCCCCCAAAAAAAAATAGCTTTGATGGAACTCAACTTCCTCTCTTGGAATGTAAAGGGGTTGGAAACCCCAGACAAGAAGCATTTGGTAAGGAGGTTCCTTACCTAGAGGAAGGAAAAAGATATAATTCTCCTCCAAGAGGTAAAGGTTTTTTGCTTTGACTTAGAAACTTCTCTTAAACTCATCTAGGGGGAAGCCTCTCAGTTTTTCAATAGGCATGAAAAAGGGAAAGGAGGTGTTGCAATCTTGTTGGCCAAGGAATGGAGTTAGTTTTTAGTTGATTCTAGTGTTTCCCCTTGCAATAAGGTTGTTTGGGTCATCCTCAAGAACGGAGATTCCAACTCTCTTAAAATCATCTAGGGGGAAGCCTCTCAGTTTTTCTCTAGGCATGAAAAAGGGAAAGGAGGTGCTGCAATCTTGTTGGCCAAGGAATGGAGTAAATTTGTGGTTGATTCTAGTGTTTCCCCTTGCAATAAGGTTGTTTAGGTCATCCTCAAGAAGGGAGATTCCAACTTCGATATTTGTTCTATCTATGCCTCGAATGAATATAGTGATAGGAGCCTTCAATGGAATTGGCTCTACAACTTGTAAGAGATCCCCTCGATTTTGGGGGAGATTTCAATTTTGTTGAGAAAAATGAAGATAAGTGGGGAAGTGTGCCCCTAGAATGGAAGGGTAATGAAAGTTTTTTCTAGCATATAATGAAGGCTAAATTGAATTTAGAAGATCAAATTGAAGGGAAAAAAAGGGAGTGGTTTACTTGGTGCAATAGCCAAAAGGGAGGGAGGAGGATCTACAATAGGTTGGATAGATTCTATATGAACAAGGACTTCTTCTTTGTTGTGCCTGTGAAGGATGGGTGTAATGTGGAGGTAACTCCATACACCCTCTCTGATCACCATCCTATTAGGGTGAAAGTTAGCCTCAAGATTGGAAAAGAAAAAGTTAAAGGTTTAGTTGAAGGCTTCAGCCTTAATACTTGGCTGCTAAAAGATAGTGACTACAAGAATGCAATAGAGTCCCTAAGGGCAATCACCAAATGGATGCACAAAGACATAAGTGCCATTGATAGATGGGATTTTAATGTGAGGGGTTGGAAAACACTTTCAAACAATAGGTAGGAAGAGGGCAATGGACAGGAGGTGGGAGGAATGCCTTCTGCAAGAGAAGCTTCTTAAAGTCGAGTTTAACCTACAAGAGAAGCCAAATGATGATAACCTGGCCAACAATTTATGTTTGGCCAAGAATGCCTTGAGAAGGCTACAAACCTTCAAAGTTAAAGGTTTAAGGGTAAGATAAAAAATGATATGGCTGGAAAATGGGGACAAGGGGTCCAAGTTCTTTTTCAGATATATCAAGGAAAGGTAGGTAAGGGGTCAGATTGATCAAATCTGGGATGAAGGTGTAAGCTTGACAAGCCAAGAGGATATAAGAAAATAATTCTTCCAGTTCTACAAGGACTCGTTCACATCATATAGGGACAAGGAGTGTAGCTGCAGAGCCAAGGAGCTCATAAAGTAGGTTTTCCCAAAGAAAATTAAGATGGAAGATGCTTGTAACCTTGGCAAGAGCATTTCAAAAGAGGAAATTAAGTAGGCCATCCTTCCTATAAAAAATGATAAAACACTAGGGGCAGATGGACTCCTTGTCGAGTTCTATAAGACTTCCGTTGATTGGGTGTGCGATGATTTATACAATGTTTACAATGAGGCTTTGGAAAAAGGCTCTCTGGACAGAAACATCAACAAGGGAATAATAAAACTGCTCCCAAAGGATGGGACCAGACCCTTGTTGAGAACTAGAGGCCAATTAACCTCCTCAATGTATCCTGTAAGGTCTTGGAAAAAATTCAAGAAAATAGATTGATCAACATACTACCTTCCTTTATAAACAGTTCCCAAACTAGCTTTATAAATGAAACGTACATCCTGGAAAACCTTATTGTTGGATGTTGTGGTTTGTGTTGCTGATATGTGGTTTTCATTGATGTCAACACTATTAGCATTAATGCATTAGAAGTTGTATATGTTGAGGATATTGAGAAAATTGTAATAAAAAGAGTTACAAGTTGTTAATGGTGAAGTGAAGTTCATCCTATCGGTGAACTCAGTACATTGTTGTTTAGAGGTTGTAGACTAAAGGGTTTCTTGTTGAGTATATCTAGTTTATCCACATAGAGTTTTAGAGATCTGCGTGAAGATTTTATCAAGTTATGAAGATTTGTATTTTGACAGTTTTTTTGTTACTTCAGTTTGTGTTCCTGAACGAAGATCATGTGATTTCACTAAGTTTAGTTGTTGCAGATGCTTCTTTGGTGATTCATGATGCTTGTGGATGTTTCTAGATCATTCTCTATCCATGTTGCATGTCCGTATTGATCGTTGTGCTCGTGATCTGATATTTTCTCTTGTGTGTTCATGTTTTTCATGTTCTTGGCCGACAAGGTGTTGAAGTGTGTTGTGGATCTTCGAGGAGTAATTAATTGAAGTGCTTCGTGTTTGAGGATGTTATTTTTGGTCTTCAATATGTTGTGACCGACCTTGGTTGATTCACATGAAAAATCTTTATTGTTTTGGTTTGACAGTTTGTATTCATTTTATTATTTCTTTGTGGTCGACTTATAGTGATGTAATTTCTTATTGCGGATATATATAAGTGATTGCTTATATCATTTGATGTAGTGGTGTGCGTGAATAATGTTTGAAATCATTCGAAGGAATAGCAGAGTGTGAAGAGGAGTGAAGAAGAGTGAAGAAGTGTTCATGTGTTTAACTGGAACTATAATCAGGCATTAGTAGTTGCTATTTTCTCAGTTCAAAATTTGATGGATATAATCAGAACCTTTCTGTAAGATAGTGTATCTTCCTTTGTAATTGAGCAGTGAGCTCTAGGCAGTGTGCATGAATGCATGTGCATTCCCCATTCATATTTCCTTATACTTTTAACAGGGTATAATCTTGTGGACTGACCTCCACTATGGTTTTTCCCCTAATATGGTTTCCACGTAAAAATCTTGGTGTTATCTGTGCTTCTGATGTGTTTTCCATTCATGCTTTCATGGTTATTGATCTAATCTATGAATAAGGTTAATAAAGTTGAATAATTTTAAAATTATATGATAATTGATTCACCCCCCCCCTCTTAGTTATCTATCCTTGTGTTTCCAACAATTGGCATAAGAGCGGGTTCCTTGGAAGAAGTTTATCAGCTTGAGGTGATCTGGGATGGTGAATTATAAGGATAGTCCTAGATTTGATGGAACAAATTATTCCTTGTGGAAGACTCAAATGGAGTGCCATATGAGATGCATTGGTGAACCCTACTGGAGCATTACAATTAATAGGTATGTTATTCCATCGAATGGTACTTATGTTGAGTATAGTATCAAGGCTAAGGAAGCATTGTTGAGTGTTTTGACTAATACTGAGATGAAAAATGTGATGGATCTGAAGACTGCTTATGAGATTTGAAAAATTTGGAGACCTTGTATGAAGGTGATGCTAATGTGAAGATTGCTAAGCTACAAAGTCTGAAAGGGAAATATGAAAAGTTGAGAATGGGTGATGATGAAAATGTTACTACTTTCATGCAAAGAGTGAATGAACTTGTGTGTGGTATCAGATGTGCTGGTAGACAGATAGATGAATTAGAGAATGTTGCTAAAGTGCTTAGATCCTTTCTTGATTCTTACAAAGTCAAAGCTAGTGCTATTGAAGAGCTCCAGACCGTGATAAATGTTACCAGAGATATGTTGATTGGTAAGCTTACTACTTTTGAGTTGAGTGAATTTGGTGATGCCCTTCCTAAGGTAGAATCTGCATTCAAGGCCATTGCTTCTGGAAGAGATAAATAGATATATGATCTAGGTGAAAGTTCATTAAGAAAGAAATTCAAGTATGAGGATGAAATGAAACAACTCGAGGAAGAAGAAAGAGAGATAAAGAGCTTGGAGCACTGATTGTGAAAAGAGAATCCAGAGGACAAGGTAAGTATAAGGGGAAGTTTCCTATTAAATGTTTCTCTGGCAATAAGATAGGCCATTTTGCATCAAGGTGTCCTGAAAGAGTTTCCAAGCCAAGATATAACAAGCCTAAATTTCAAAAGAAGTGTTATTATGCTAATGATGAAGGTGTGATAGATGATGAATCTGATAAAGGAAATGCAAGTGAAGATGAATTTGTATTTATTTCTATCAAGGAAAATAATCTCGTGTCTACTGAATCTTCTAATTGTACAAATGTGGAGAAATCCCTAGCTGCTCGAGTTGAAGAGAAAGATGAATGGGTAATTGACAGTGGTTGCTCTCATCATATGACAGGAGATAAAAGTAAGTTTGTGAGTTTGGAAAAATATGATGGTGGTGTTGTGATATTTGGTGATGACAAAGCTAGCGTGATATGTGGTAGATGATGTATTTCTCTTGATGGTAAGCATAGTACTGATGATGTCCTGTATGTGGAAGGTTTGAAGCATAATCTTTTAAGTGTTGGACAAATGGTTGATAAGGGATACAATCTTCAGTTCATGGATGGTAAGTGCAAATATTGGGAAATTTTGGAAATGTGATTGCATCAGGTACAAAAACAAAAGTTAATATCTTTCACCTGTGTGCTACTAGAAAAAGTTGCTTGATTGCTCAAATTGATGAAAACTGGTTGTGGCATAGGAGAATTTGTCATGTTAACTTTGATAATATTGTCAAGATAAGTTCTACTAAGGATGTGAGAGATCTTCCTAAGTTGATGAAACCTACTAATGCCATATGCAAGGAATGTCAATTAGGAAAGCAAACTAGAATTTCATTTCAAAGAAAATTGCAAAATTCAAATGGATTGTTGGATCATGTGCATATTGATTTGTGTAGTCCTGGTAGAGCTAGAAGTTTACAAGGATACAAGTACTTCATGTTGCTTATTGATGACTATTCAAGAATGATGTGGGCTACTTTCTTAAGGGAGAAATCTGAAGCTCTGGAAAAGTTCAAGATCTTTAAGACTATGGGTGAAACAAAAATAGGTCTAAAGATTAAATGTCTAAGATAAAATAGAGGTGGTGAATTCACTTCCAGTGAGTTTAATTCTTTTTGTGAAGAACATGGAATAAAGAGATAATTATCTGCACAATGGACCCCTCTGGAAAATGGAGTTGTGGAAAGGAAGAACATAACAGTTCTAGATGCTACTAGAAATATGATGTTGGAAGGAAATGTACCTCATATCTACTAGAGAGAATTTGTGAATACTGTTGTGTACACACTTAACCAAGTACAAATCAAAGGTGATACTAGTAAGACTCCTTTTGAGCTATGGACTAGTCAAAATCCTACTGTTAGATATTTCAGGATCTTTGCAAGCAAGTGTTATATCAAAAGAGATGAAGATGTAGGAAAGTTTGATGTTAGGATTGATGAAGGAATCTTTTTGGGTTATTCTACTAAAAGCAAGGCCTACCGGTGTTACAATAGGAGATTGAAGAAAATGGTTGAAAGTGCAAATGTCAAAGGTTGATGAAGACATAGTTGCACCATCCAGAACCTGTGGATATGATTTTGATGATCATAATGATAGTACAAACCAAGGAAAACAAAGTTAGACTTAAAATCAAGTTCAGATCATTCTGGTGAATCAAGAAGATTAAGAGGAAGACGAAACTAGTGAAAGAGTAGAAGAGAGATCAGAAGAGCCTGAAGTTCAAGAACGCCCTAAGACTTTGAGGTATGTAAGGTTGAATCATTCAGAGAATCTGATCATAAGTGATAAGAACAAAGGTGTTTAGACTAGGAGAAATATTGCAAAAGAATATTGTTTGATTTCAAAGACTGAGCCTAACAATGTGAATGAAGCATGCAAAGATGAACCTTGGTTTGAAGCAATGAAAGAGGAACTACAACAGATTGAAAATAATGATACATGGATTCTTCTTCCCAGACCTAAGGATAAAAATGTAATCGAAACTAAATGGGTCTTTATAAACAAACTTAATGAGCAAGGTGAAGTGGTTAGAAACAAAGCGAGACTGGTATGTAAGGGATATTCATAGATGGAAGGTATTGATTTTGAAGAAACCTTTGCCCCTATTGCTAGAATTGAAGTTGTGAGATTGTTTCTTTCTTATGTTGCTTACAAAGACTATAAGGTTTATCAGATGGATGTCAAGTCAACTTTTCTAAATGGCGAGTTGGAAGAAGAGGTGTATGTTGAACAACCGAATGGATTTCAGTTGACTAATCAGGGAGATATGGTTTGTCGGTTGAAGAAAGCATTGTATGGACTCAAGCAAGCCCCTAGAGCATGGTATGCCAGATTGGATAAGTACTTGGTGAAGCTTGGATTTAACAAAGTTACTGCTAATAGTAATATGTATTTCAAGATTGATCATAATAAAGATTTGATTGTGGAAGTATTTGTTGATGATATCATATTTGGAGGAGATGATAGCTTGTGCATCAAGTTTGCTGATGAGATGCAAAATGAGTTTGAGATGTCAATGATTAGAGACATGAAATTCTTCTTGGGATTGAAAATTACTCAGTTAGATAAAGGGATATTTTTATCTCAGTTCAAGTATGTGAAAGAATTGCTAAATAAATTTGGTATGGAAGATTCAAAGCCAGTTGGTACACCCATGGTGACTGGATGCAAGTTGAAAATTGATGATGATTCTCTGAAGGCAAATCAGACTAGATACAGATCAATGATTGGTGGATTGCTTTACTTGACTCAAACTAGGCCTGATATCATGAATTTTATATGTATTGTTACAATATTTCAAGATGATCCTAAAGAATCTCATGTGACTGTTGTGAAGAGGATTTTCAGATACTTGAAGTGGACATTTGACTTTGTCCTGTGGTATCCTAAAGATAATGATCTTACTTTGAGTGCCTTTATTGATGTTGATTGGGCAGGAGATGTGAATGACATGAAAAGTACTAGTGGTGGAGCATTTTTCTTGGGAAAGAAGTTGATTTCATGGTTAAGCAAAAAGTAGAATACTATTTCTTTATCTACTGCAGAGGCATAATACATTGTTGTTGCTAATAATTGTACTCAAGTATTGTGGATGAAGCAAATTTTGAATGATATTAGAGTTGTGTATGATGAGTCTATTGTTATATTATGTGATAACTCAAGTGCTAATAACATTTCTAAGAATCTGGTGTTGCATTCCAAGACCAAGCATATATATATCAAGTTTCACTTTTTGAGAGAGAAAGTAAGTGAAAAGGAAGTTAGATTGGAGTATGTGCCTACTAAGGAGTAGATTGCAGACATATTTACCAAGTCGTTGCCTAAGGATAATTTTGAGTATCTCAAAGGGAAGTTAGTGGTGATTACCCCTCCTAATCAAAACTAAGATGCATTGATTTGCATAAATTTGTGCATTTCATGATCATATTTTAATCCAGATTGATGTTGTGGTGGCTGGTACTTAGGGGGAGTAGTCAGATGTTCAAATGTTCAGGTGCTCAGATATGTGGTTCAGAGCTTGTATATAAGAGATCTTTGTCATTGATGACAAAGGGGGAGAAGAGTAATGTGAAAAACTTTATGGGTGAGAAGAACCTAAGGGGGAGTAAGTGTAGTTGCGTTGATGGTGTTTTTCACATCATGTGTTGCCATAAATTCCAAAGGGGGAGATTGTTGGATATTGTGGTTGTGTTGTTGATATGTGGTTGTCATTGATGTCAACACTATTAGCATTAATGCATTAGAAGTTGTATATGTTGAGGATATTGAGAAAATTGTAATAAAAAGACTTATAGGTTGTCAATGGTGAAGTGAAGTTCAGTCTGTCAATGAACTCAGTACATTGTTGTTCAGAGGTTGTGGACTAAAGGGTTTCTTGTTGAGTATATATATTTTATCCACGTCGAGTTTTAGAGATCCGTGTGAAGATTTGATCAAGTTATGAAGATTTGTATTCTGACAATTTTTTTGTTACTTTAGTTTGTGTTCCTGAATGAAGATCATGTAATTTCACTAAGTTCAGTTGTTGCGGATGCTTCTCTGGTGATTCATGATGCTTGTGGATGTTTCTAGATTGTGCTCTATATGTGTTCCACGTCCGCATTGATCGTTGTGCTCACGATCTGATATTTTCTCTTGTGTGTTCATGTTTTTCATGTTCTTGGCCGACAAGGTGTTGAAGCGTGTTTTGGATCTTCAAGGAGTAATTAATTGAAGTGGTTCATGTTTGAAGATGTCATTTTCGGTCTTCACTATGTTGTGGCTGACCTTGGTTGATTCACATGAAAAATATTTATTGTTTTGGGCTGACAATTTGTATTCATTTTATTATTTATTTGTGGTCGACTTATAGCGATGTAATTTCTTGTTGTGGATATATATAAGCAATTGCTTATATCATTTGATGCAGTGGTGTGTGTGAATAATGTTCTAAATTATTCAAAGGCAGAGCAGAGTGTGAAGAAGAGTGAAGAAGTGTTCATGTGCTTAACCGGAACTGTAATCAGGCATTAGCAAATGCTATTGTCTCAGTTCAAAATTTGATGGATATAATCAGAACCTTTTTGTAAGACAGTGTGTCTTCCTTTGTAATTGAGCAGTGAGCTCTAGGTAGTGTGCCTGAATGCATGTGCATTCCCCATTCATATTTCCTTATACTTTTAATAGGGTATAATCTTGTGGACTGACCTCCACTGTGGTTTTTCCCCTAACATGGTTTCCACGTAAAAATATTGGTGTTATGTGTGCTTCTAATGTGTTGTTCATTCATGCTTTCATGGTTATTGATCTGATCTATGAATAAGGTTAATAAATTTGAATAAGTTTAAAATTATGTGACAACTGATTCACCCCCCCTCTCAGTTGTCTATCCTTGTGTTTCCAAAACTTATTACCAATTGGGAGGCTATGGAATGGGACAAACAGACAAGGAAAGAGGCTGCAATGCTCTTACTTGATTTTGAAAAAGCTTATGATAGAATGGAATAGTCATATGTTTAAATGGTTATGGAAGCCTTTGGTTTTCCTAGATCCTTTTGTGACATGGTCAAAACACTATTCAAGGATGTAGTTGCTCAGGTTGATGTGAATGGTACTTGCACTAAGGAGTTCACCCTAGAGAGGTATATAAAGTAGGGATGTCCGATGGACTTGACACTTTTTGTGAAAGCATATGATGCAATACACTACCTCCTAAGGGATTGTATATTTTCTCTTGTTGTAAAAGGAATCATTCTCACAGACAATAATGAACTCATCAAAAATCATTTTGTTGATGAAACAACCATTTTCATTCAATTGGATGAGGAAAACATGGGTAAGCTAATATAAAAACTCATCATCTTCTATCAAGCTTCGGGTGCAAAGATTGCACTTGCCAAATCTTACATGCTTGGACGGTCAAAAACCCCCTAGAATGGTTAAAGAAATTCAACCTGCAATGGGGTGGGCCTCAAAAGCTTGTAAGGTACCTTGGTATCCCATTTTCCATTGAACCCAACTTGAAAGAGATGTGGATCTGGTGAAGGAGAAAATTGAAAAAAAAAAAGATAAATGGAACAAGCAGTACCTATCCATGGTTGGAAGGCCCCAAATTTGTGAAAAGATTATTTCCTCCTATACCATCTAATTTGCTTCAGTTTGGTTCTTTATTTTCTATCAAATTAATGAGATCCAGAAGAAAATAAGGAAGTTCTTGTGGTCTGATGGGAAAGGAAATAGGAAAAGGCATTATGTAAAATGGGATTGGTGCACCATAGCAAAGGCAAGGGGAGGTTTAGGCCTTCAGGATAGCGAGGCTTCAAGGAATCGCCCTGGCATCCAAATGGATAGTAGGTGCCTTAGAAGGGGATGAACCCTAAAAGGTCCTTATAAGACATAATATAATGAGCTCAGTTCCAAAACAAGGTAAAACATGGAAACTTCTCCCAATTTGTGATATTCTTAGCAGTGCTCGTCCTATATCCCCTGCAGGTTCCAATGTGTTCCAAACAATTTGGAAGGATTGGGAGACTGTTAAAATGAATATGACCAATTGCCACTTCATCAAATATGGGAATAGAAAAATTATGGGGCACAGGTCGGTCTGGTGGAATTTGAAACATAAAGATAGACCCCTTGCCTTAATCCAAGGTTGCTCAACTAAAGCTCAAACTCAGAAAGGTATTAAATACTTCAATGACATACTCAAGGATGGCTACTTAAAAGGTTGATGGATTGACTTAAGTGTTGAATTCAACCTTCCTCCAAGCGATTGGAGAACATAGTGTTAAAAGATGCTTGTAAAAACATGCAATTCCCAATGGAGGATGAAACTGACAGTCAGTAATACCTACAATATAAATGGAAGAATGGATCTTCACTCCATAAAATTAATGCTAAAAAAATATATGATACCCTAACTGAGCAGGTTAACATCACTGAGCATATCAATAAAGTTTGGAATGTTAATTTAAACAATAAACAATGGAAGAATATTTTCGAAAAGAACTGGAAAAAAGAACTTGAACCTAAAAAAGCTTGCTTTAGATGGTTGCTAATACTCCAAAGGATCCCTTACAAAATTAATCATGAGGACATTGACATTTGTAATTTGTGCAGGGTACCTGAATCTGTAAAACATATTTTCTTTGACTGTATTTATGCTAAAGAAGTATGGACTCTTTTGTCATGACATGAATATATGAGGATCTAATAATATTCCCAGCCTTGCAAAAATTATGTTTAATGTTGATAAAAAAATGAATAAAGAATGTTCTATCTTTTGGTTGTGCTTATCCTTTGAAATACTGTGGGATTTTTGGAAAGCTCGAAATGAAGATATGTTTAATGGGAAAAGGAGAGTGCTTATTGAGTCTTGCAAAAGACTAATGGTCTACAATGTTTCTATGCAGGTTCATATCAACATAGAAATCTCAAAAGACAAGTTTTGGAAATTATTGGAGAAGAAGACAGTAGACATTGGCATTTAGGAGGCAAGATAAGGCCATATGTGGCATGAGGGGAAGCCTAGTGTGGAATTCTTCTTAAAGGAACTTAAAGAGTTTTAGAAAGAGCTCAATGGAGTATGCAATACTAGTAAGGAAAGGGAACATTACAATAGGGATAGGTTGGAGGAAGTCACACAAGCAGAACAAGAAGCAACAGGGGCCCTTATTAATATGAAATTTGCAGGAAATAATAGATCTACTAGAGGCTAGTATAAGGAATACCAATGTAGTTTGTAAAGCAATAACAATATGTTGGTCCTTTTTGTAAATCTAACATATGTACTTCAGGTATATATTGTAAACCATTTTGTAAATCTGGCCTTTGGTCCTTTTTTTATGTAAGTAAAGGCACAACTGAAAACCTATGTAATTGGGAAGGAGAACAAAATATGTAAATGGGGAAAGCAATACTAATGTAGTACTGGGTAACAGGCTCTGTCCTAATATGTAAAGCTTGTATCTCCTTTTATGTTGATTATTCTATATCTAATATAAAAAATTATATAGTAAAGTTATTTTTCTTCCCTTCATTTTTTTATAGTAATAGCTTGAAACATTAGTACATGCATTAGATTTTTCTCTATTTCAATAAAATATATTTCTTAAATAAATCTTGAAAGTTGTGTAACTATGATGGAGGATGGCGTTTAGTGCTCTGCAAGCGAGCTAGGGCGACCGTGCCCTAGCTCGTTCTCTGTGTGTTGCTCGCTTCTGCGTTGTGGGGGGGGTTTTTTGAAGCTATCGGGGCTGTGGTGGTGGGGTTTTTTTCTTTTCTGGAGGCCTTCTTGCTACTGTTTGGGTGGCTTGTGGGTGGAAGGGTTTTGATCCTGCCCTTGGGGTCTTTTCTTTTTTCCATTTCTTGCTAAAGTGTCCTGGGGGTTTGCATGCCTGCTGGGGATCTTGTTTTTTGCTATGCCGGGTGGGGAAACATCTGGGGTTAGCCCCAAATTGGATTTCCGTTCAGCATTTGGTTCGAAGCCTTCGGCGCATGGAGTGAATGTTTTTGATAATACGCTGTTTTCTTCAGAGATGGAGATGAATGATCTAGGATCGGTTAATGGTTCCCGAATTACGAAGATTAATGGGTGTTTGGAAAGATGCAAAGAGCGACCGAAGCTGATTATCCCGATGGAAATGCTTGCAGATGATATTGAATACTATTCAAGGCACTCTTTTTATTGCAAGTTCATGGGTTTGAGAGTCTCGCTGCATTTTTTGGAATCCTGGGCTCAACGGACTTGGATGCCGGAGGGGGAGATGGAGATTAGGCTCCTTGCGAACAACTTTTTTATGGTCTCTTTTGATTGCATGGCAGATCGGAATAAGGTCTTCGAGGGTGGCCCCTATTTTTATAACCAGGTGGGTTTGTTTATCAAGCCATGGCATGCTGGCTTCAACCCGACTGAGGCAATACCGAGTCGGATTCCAGTTTGGGTTCGGTTGCCGTGGTTTCCAGTTGAGTGTTGGCGGGATGACGTGTTGCATTTGGTGGCTTCAATGCTCGGTAAACCTATTGGGTCTTCACAACAGACGCAGTATAAAAAGGTAATGACTTTTGCTCGTATATGTGTAGAAATTGATTTAAGCAAGCCACTGCCAGATTCTGTTGAAGTGAGTGCTGGATCATATACTTGGGTTCAACAGCTAGATTACGAAACCCTACCTTTTCGGTGTCGTCTTTGTCATGAATATGGTCACTTGCAGCGTAGGTGCCCTAGGGCTAAGCCTGTGGTGCCCCAACCTTCTCAGCCTTCTCGTAATCCTCCTAGGACTGATAATGGTAAGGAGCCTATTCCGGGTGATGGTAATGGAGATGATGGTTATGTCCCTGTTAAGGCTCGCAATAGGAATCGGGGCCAGAAGCGGACCTTGAGGGAGAGGCAGGATGATGAAACTTTTAATAGGTTTGAGGTGCTGGATGATCTCAGCCAGGAGGAAGTGAATCCGGGGTTGCTGAACTTGGATCAGGGAACTTTGGGTACAGGACAGGATGGGCCACCATTGGAGGCCATGCAGGATGTGCAGGAGATTGGGGTTGGGCAGATGGATACAGATCAACAATTGATTGTCCAGACTGAACAAGAATCTTCTATTGGAGCTTCGAAGAGTGGTGGAGGTGGCTCCCCATTGCCCCTGAAAGGTGGCAAGGATGTGGGGAAGAGCTCTTTGGCCTCCTCTCATTTAGGTATTCAGCAAAATGAACTGAAGAAAGGGGTTGGTGACAGGACTTCCAAGCTGGGAAGGAAAAAGGATATGGAGAAGATTAAATTAACTGGGGAAACTTTGGTGGAGTCAGGGTCAGTCAAGACTCTTGATTCACATTTTTCATGCCCCCAGAAATGATTGTTCTCTCATGGAATGTAAGGGGCTTGAACAGTGGCCCTCGACAAAAAGCTGTTCGTGATTTGGTTAGGAATCATTCTCCGGATGTTCTTTTTCTTCAGGAGACTAAATTATCTATAGATAATATGTTGGCCATGGCTCCTAAGCTGTGGAAATATGGTGAATGCCAGTGTGTGGGGGCTCTTGGTGCTTCTGGAGGGGTGGCTTGCTTTTGGAACCCTCGGAAGATTTTCCCCCTATGGTGGATGTCCTCTAGATCCTCTATATCCCTTGTCGCCTCTTGGTATGAGACTGGTGAGTGTATTCTCCTCTCTAATGTGTATGCTCCTGTTGAGTTTCTGGGTAAACAACTTCTATGGTCCCATCTTCGTTTTGTTCGTAGCTTAGCTCCTTACCATCCGTGGGTTATGGCTGGCGATTTTAATGCTATTGTGGAATTGTCTGAGAAAAGAGGTGGAATTCCTAGGTTGGAGCCTTCTGCTCTGTTATTCAGAGATAGCATTTCTGAATTAAATCTTATTGATGTTCTACCTAGTAATGGTCGCTTCACTTGGAATAATAGGAGAATTGGTGAGAGTTGTGTTGCTGAGAGGCTAGATCGTTTCTTGGTTTCCTGTTATTGGGTTGGAAACTTATGGTCCACTCGATCTGAAATTCTTGATTGGAGAGGTTCTGATCATTGGCCTATTAAGCTTAGTATTATCTCTGCACGGGGGCCTCGGTCTCCCTCATTCAAGTTCCAGCTTATGTGGTTACGGGATCCCACTCTTCATGATTATGTGGCTGAGTGGTGGCGGATTGGTAGACCAACTTTTGGTACGGCAATGTACACATTCTCCAAGCTTCTTCAGTTTGTCAAATATCAGCTTAAAAGGTGGAATCGGCGATGTTTTGGTAATATCTTTCATGCTAAGGTTGCCGCACAGGAGGAGTTGAATAATATTACGCGGTTGATTCGTGAGAATGGGGCCTCTGAGGATCTTCTAAGGGAGGAGGCTAAGACTTTGAAAGTGGTTGAGGAATTTGAATTGCGGGAAGAAATCTATTGGAAGCAAAAGGCCCGGGTTGAATGGTTACAGGAAGGTGATAAAAACACCGCCTTCTTCTTCAATTCTGTGAAGGATAGGAGGCATGGTAATTCCATTCCTTTTCTGGTGAATGATAGGGGTGAACGTCTTGCCTCGTTTCAAGAAATCTCTGCTGAGGCATCTCAGTATTTTGCTACTTTATTTAGGGAGGATTCACAAGGGGGCTCTGTTGAGGAAGCACAGGTTCTTTCTTGTATTCCTCAGTTGGTCTCCAGGGAGGCGAATGAGTATTTGATGAAAGATATCTCTCTTGATGAGCTGGAGGGGATTGTGTTTCAGATGAAGAAGGGTAAAGCTCCTGGTCCCGATGGTTTCCCGATTGAATTTTTTCAGGAATTCTGGGATATCATAAAGTTGGATCTTCTGGCTGTTGTCCTTGAGTCCCAAAGGAATAAACAGATGCTTCGTGCTCTGAACTCCACCTTCCTTGCTCTCATACCCAAGTGTGAAGGGGCTGATAGGTTATCTCAGTTCCGGCCTATCTCTCTTTGCAATGTGGCTTATAAAATCATCTCAAAGTTATTGGCTGAGAGACTGAAGAAGTGGCTTAAAGTGTTGATTTCGGAGGAACAGAGTGGATTTGTGGCAGGTCGGCAGATTCTTGATGGGGTTGTCATTGCTACGGAGACCATCCACTCCATGGACAACTCCCATGAGAAGGCTATGTTCATTAAGCTGGATATGGCTAAGGCTTATGACAGGGTTAGATGGTCTTTTTTGCAGAAGATCCTTGTTGCTTTTGGTTTTGGTGAGGAGTGGATCCAATGGGTCATGAGCTGTGTCACGTCTGTTTCCTTCTCAGTTTTGATAAATGGAGATCATTCTGAACTTTTTGGTGCCTCTAGGGGTTTGCGCCAAGGGGATCCTCTTTCTCCGTATCTTTTTCTGCTTCTTGTGGAAGGCCTTGGTCGTTTGTTGAAAAGAAGGGTGGAGCTTGGCATCATTCAAGGTTGGCGATGGGGTGGAGACTTGCCTCCGCAATCTCATTTGCAGTTTGTTGATGATACTGCCCTGATGGGGATGGCTACTGTTAGGGAAGCTACTAACTTGAGGCAGGTGTTGGACATATATCTTGTTGCTTCAGGACAATTGATTAATGAGGAGAAGTCTTCCATATTCTTCTTCAACACGCCGAGCCCCATACAGAGAAGAATTGCTAATATCTTAAGGTTTCAGATAGGGGTTCTCCCTTTGACTTATCTGGGTTTCCCAATTTCTGTTCGCCATCTTCCCAAGGGTTCTTGGCAGAATATTATTGATAAGCTCCGTGCAAAAGTTAATCATTGGACCCACAGATGGTTGTCTTTTGCGGGGCGGGTTCAGCTTCTCAAGTCGGTGGTGCAGGCTCTCCCTACCTATAGATGTATGCTTCAGGTGGCTCCGATGGGTTTTCTGAGGGAGTTGGATTCTCTTGAAAGGCAGTTCTTATGGGCGGGAAGTTTGGCTTCTTCCAAGTGGAGCCTGGTTAGGTGGGATGTTGTGTGCAGCCCAAAGCAATTTGGTGGTCTTGGTCTTCGACAGTCTGCGTTATCTGGAGTGGCTGTGGCTGCTAAGCTATTTTGGAGATGGTGTGTGGAACAGGATCAGCCGTGGGCCAGGATATTATCTCATAAGTATTTCCCGGGGATTCCACGGCAGGATCTTCCTCGTTACCCTCTTGAGGGGAAAGGTTCAGTGATTTGGAATACTCTTCAGAAGGGTGCAAAGCTTATTAAGGAAGGTTTATTTTGGATCTGTAGACGAGGAACTGAGGCTCTCTTCTGGTCGGATTCTTGGGATGGATTCCCTCCACTTACTTCTCAGTTCCCCAATCTACTTCCTTTGTGCCAAAGATTTCTCGAGGCTGGCTGGGCTAGGGTGAGTGACTTCAAGTCTGTTGCTTCTTTTGGTCAGTTGGAGGTAGCTCATTGGAAGGATCCCGCAGAGTGGCCAGATTTGGGACTTGCGGAAGAAAGTGCTGAGCTTCACAAGATTCTTCATAGTAGGAGTTGTAGTTCTCTTCTGGAAGAAGATATTCTTGCTTGGACCCATAATCCTAAGGGGGTTTACTCTGTTGCTTCTGGTTATCAGGTGTTATTGGCTCAGAAGCTAACTGGGGCAGAGGTTCATTGGTGGAAAAGGGTGTGGAATAAACTCTCGTGGCCTAAATGCAACTGCTTTGTTTGGACTTTGGCTTGGAATAGGTGCTTGACCTGGGATAACATTCGTAAACGGGGATTTCAAGGACCTTCAATTTGTGTTTTGTGTGGGGGAGCGGAAGAGGATTCTTCACATTTGTTCTTTCGGTGCCCCTTTGTTGTGCAGCTTTGGCATTGGTGGTGGGAGGTGTGGAAGCTTCCCTGTATTCATGCGTGCTCTTTGGTTGAATTCTGGGATAGTATGGGAAGACCTCCTTCTATGGCTTCCTTTTTGCAGGAAGTTTGGTTCGTGGGCCCTACCTTTCTGCTTTGGCAGATTTGGTTGGAGCGGAACCGCAGAATTTTTCGTGATCAGAAGTTGGTGGGTCGGCAAGTTTGGATGCGTATGCTTGGAATGGTGCAGGAGTCTGTTTTAGCTAAATGTGATGTGGTTTTCCCCTTGGAGAGAGGTGATGCTGAGTTGGTGGCCAGACTAGGTCTTCAAGAAATTCATTCATCTTTTGTCAGTTCTAGGAACTGTAGGCATGGGAAAAAGAGGGTCCAACGGGTTGGAAGGTGGTTACCTCCTCCCAATGGATTTTTAAAGATCAATACTGATGGTTCTTCTAGGGGAAATCCTGGGCCTGCTGGAATTGGTGGGGTTGGCAGGGACTCAGCTGGTTCGGTGATTTTTCTATTCTCTATACATGAGGGGGTGAAGACTGTTAACTTCATGGAGGGTCTAGCAATTCTTCATGCTATTGAGAGGGCCCTTGCTTTGGGATGGAGAAAGGTTATATGTGAAGCTGATTCACAGATTTTGATTAATCTCTTGAATGAGCGAAAGATATCTGATATAAATTGGCAGTTGGCTTCGGTGGTTCAACGGATTCTTCAAGTTAGTTCTCGGATGGAGGAGGCATCCTTTGTTCACATCCCAAGGGAGTGGAATCGTGCTGCTGACTGCTTGGCCAAATGGGCCTCTGAGCAAGATAGTGGTTGGAAGGTTGAGGATTGGGATCAAGTTAACCCTGAGCTGCATCTGGATTTAGACCGGTTCTTGGAAGAGGATAGGAGGATACATGGGGATAGTTGATTTTGTTTTATGTTGTGGGGTTTTCGCCTTGTTTTCTGGGACTGGGTCCCGTGGTTATTATTGTAATGCTCTTTTCTGATTTCTAATAAAGTTTTTACCCCTTTGTTTTCAAAAAAAAGAAAGAAAGAAAGAAAGTTGTGTAACTATACAACTATTTCAATAAAACATAACATTTTGTCTTAATTATTTATCCAAAATAGAAAAAAATTATATCTCAATAAGGAATCTCTCCTCTAGTACATCATTTTTTTTTCAAAATTTTGGTAAACTTTAGTAATTTTTTTAAATCAACCTTATATTTTGACTCTCATGATCTACTTTTAATAAAAATCAAAAATAAAATACCAATACTAGCTAACTAAATATTAAAAATGAGAGTGAGAATGGAAAACAAAAGTCATCTGAGTAGTCAGGTCTTGCACATGGGAATGGGGGTTTGAGGTGGCCTATGCCACTTATTTTGCTACTATGCGGGCCTTTTGTGCCTATGACAAGTTGTGACAGATTTTTTTGTTTCAATGACCAAGGGTGTTTTTTTGGGGGTTTTCTTTATTCCTTGAGTTTGTGTATTCTCTTTGTGATTCGACATGCAGTTGCTTACATGGTGTCCTTTGGGGGTCCAAGGGACCCCCTTTCATTCTCATGTAAAGATGTTATTTTTTGTAGGGATTCCTCATTTTCTAAGAACATGGATGTGGTTAATTTACTCTTGCATGGATCACTAAGTGTGATCCGAAACGTTGATGAAAAAAACTTAAACACAATCAAAAATCCAGAAATCACAAATCTTCAACATGGATGTGGTTAATTTCCTCTTGCATGTGACAAAAGATCCAACAATAATCATTTTTAGGGGATGCGTTCAAAACCCAATGAGTGTTTGGAAATAAGCAAGGATCACCCAGTGGTGGTGATTAATCTAGATATTGTAGCTAATGATATTTTTTAGAACATGCTCTAATTTATAAATTTATGGGAGTTTGTATTTCTCTACCCTTTTTGGAGGTTTGGGATTATAATAATTGGAATCTAAAAGGGGATATGGAAATTATCTTGTGAACAAATGGTTTTTTTCTTTATGGTTTTTTCTCAATTCGCATATCAAAATATGATATTCAAAGGTGGCCCATATTGATGCAGAGCAGGGAGGACATAGCCAAACAAATTCAATTCAAACTCAATTGAACAATTTTCCAATTCCCAAAACCCTAACTCAATGGGCTTCAACTATTCCTTCATAACTTCTTTGTAGGTCTCCAAACAGTGAAAATGGAGCATATCTCCCTGAATACTCCTCAAAACCAAAACTAAAGTAGAATTTTAGATACCCATTACCCCTTTCTTTGACATATCTCAAAACCACATATGCTTACTTTGGAACAACTCCTCTGAAATTGAACTTATAGGTTGAACAGGGCTCCAATTAGCCCTAATTTGCAAAGAAACACCCTCTTAAACAACCTACCAACCCCAATTCTTAAGGAAAATCCTCTACCAGGTTATAAAACCCCCAAATCCAACACTCTTTTCCAGGGAAGCGACCTCTAAATCAACAATCCTTGAAACCCTCACTTTAAGCCATTCCAAAGATGGTTTATTGAAAAACATCACTCCAGACCTTTTCTCACTTTTCCAGTGCTTCTAACACACCAAACATGCCTGCACATGCTTAAAAGTCCATTACCCAACCTCTATCAACACTATTTCATCAGACTCCTATCTAAAACCACCATTTTCAAGTAAAAAATACAAGGAAACACTAGGGCATCACATAATTTCACCCAGACAGCCTCCCCTACTCTTGGAGACTCCATCAAGAACAAAAACTACCTACAAGTACCCATTTTACAAATTTTTAGAAGATTCCAATGGTGGAATGGGTCAATAAACCATTTTATTTGCTCTCAAACCTACAATAGGGTATTACAAACCCATCTATAGAAAATTTACTCTAAGATGCTTTAATCTTAATGAAAACCAATAGAATCAAAACTAAAGTGATGCTAACTCAAATATCCTTCAAATCCACTACCTGCCAAGTCACAAACCACATGTACAAGGTCGTACAGAGGTCTGAACAATAAAAAATTTTGAAAAAAATGCAAGGAAACTATTATATTATTGCTTCAAACTTCAACATAATGCTTCCAACCCCCTGCCTCAACTTATGTGAGGCTTTTAAACACTAACATACCAAAAAACAAACTGATTTAACTGCCTCAAATGACCATTCAAACCTCCTGACCATTGGACTTCACTAAATTGCATTTTTATGCACTTTTACATAACAACATTTAACAATATTTTCAAATATTACCATATCGACTGAAATGACTCCAACTACATAGTAGATGGTGTATTATGACCTTATTTGAATGACATTAAACCTAAACACCTTAAAACCTAACACATGACCTCATTTACATGAATTTTTTGGTGCCCCTGGACCATACACCCTGCCTAAAAGAAGACCTCAAGTCCCTTGAGGACTGTATAACACTAAGAACATGTTGCCTCCGATCCATGAAGGCTCTCCATCCTACATCTTCATCTGGTGACCCTTTCCAATGGGTCAAGAACTGGAAACTTGCACTATCTTTGTCTTTGACCCAGTTCCATCCTTGGTTATGTTGTCCTCCATTTGATGAATGTCTAAATTTCCCTTCATGTGAAACTGATGTTACACTTGCTTTTATATATGCAAACATGCTTGTAGCATCCCTGTTGTGAACTATCTTCTCCCTCACTCTTGTAGCAGTCTTGAACTCATCCCATTGTCTTTTCCAAACACCTTCAATCACTGCACCTTTTTCTCTTGTCTTTTCCTTCAGACCCTCTACCCTTAGGATCTCTACATTAACAAACTTACTTACCACTATCTTGATAGTATTTAACTACCCCTTAACCTCTTTTACAATCAAAGGACAAACTAATGTCCCTACCACAATTTCATCATGCTTTTCTAACTCATTTTTAGTCTCTTCAAGGAATTCATCCTTGACCTCTGTCTCAACCTTTGGAACTAAATCACCATCTTTTCTCTCCAATCTTGAACCATTCTCCAAACTCATTGTCCTAATACCCTCTTCCTTTAGATTGGTTGCACACAATTTGTTTTTGTCTTCCTCAACCTTTATATACTCCTTCTTTCCCATCATTATTACCTTTGCTTCCCTACTTTGTTCCTTCACATTTTCAACCAATGGATTCAATGTAAAAGCATTCCCATCCTTCTCAATTTGATATGTATTGGCTCTCTCATCATAAATGGCATTTCTATCAAACTGCCATGGTCTCCCAAGTAATAAATGACAACTCATTGACAAAACATCACAAAGTACTCTATCCTTGTAACCACCAATGCTAAACTCAACCAAGGCTTGTTCATTAACCAAAATGAACTAATCATCATTCAACCAAGATACCTTATAGGGTGTTTCATGAGGAATTTTCTCTAAGTTCAACTTATCTACCATTTCATTAGACACCATATTATCAGTGGAACCTCAATCTACCACAATCTTGCATACCTTACCTTTGCATTTACATGTGGTCCTAAATAATGTCCTCCTTTGTGTAGATTCCTTCTCCTTTGATGCTTTTAAGAGTTGTCTTCTCACCATCAATGACTCTCCCACTTCTGGAGTAGCAAGATGACTAGGAGAATTTACACTCTCACATTCATCTTCTTGAACCAATTGCACTCTTTTCACTTCTCCTTTCACCACCACTTGAAGTAGAACCTTTATTTTCAGGGAACTTGAATGCTGGATGACCAAACTCATTACAATGATAGCATCTACCTGAAAATGTGTTTGAACTTCTACCACCACCAAATCTTCCTCTAGAGCCTCTAAATCCACCTCTTTGATCAACAATTTGTTCTTGGCCCTTATGTGCATCTTCTTGGCTTTCACTTGATTGTCTTGAAGTAGGAAACAATCCCCTTCCTCTTGAAGTGTTGCCTCTACCTCTACTTGTCTTGTATTTCCTTCTTCTCACTTTTTCTTCAGCCCTTATTGCCATTTGATAACATTCTTCAACAGTTCTAGGATTTTCCAAGGTTAACTCATCTCGAATATTAAATATCAATCCACCAAGGTATCTAGCAATCTTTTCATTCTCATCTTCATTATGACCAAACCTAATACTTGACTTGTAAAATTCTTCAGTATATGCATTAACATCCATTTCTCTTTTCTTTAAACCTTGAAGTCTCCTAAACATTTGAATAGCATAATTAGAGGGAAAAAACTTTAATTTCATTTTGGTTACCATTCTGTCCCAAGATACAATCTTTGATTTACCTTTATTTCTTCTCTCAGATTGTTCATAGGCCCACCACAAAAGTGCATGGCCCTTCAGCTTTGTCTTTGCAATCTTCACCCTTTGCTCTTCAGGAACATCTTCACATTTAAAATAATTATCTAAGGCTGCAATCCAATCCAACAATTCTTCATCATTTAGATTTCCTCCATATTTTGGCACATCAATCTTCACCTTATGTCTATCATCCTTGACTGCCCTCAACAACTTAGCCATCCTCTGATCATCAGGATCCAATTCCTCTTCCTCTTCATTATCAATTTCCTCCTCTTCATCTGAGTCACTCTCATCACTCATGTCCACATCTCTTTTCTTCCTTGTTTCCAGAGAAGCAAGCATTTCCCTCAACTATCTCATCTCCCTGGCATGCTTGTCTTTTAATTCACCAATCTCTCTAGCCACCGTTTCCCTTTTGGAGACATCTTGAATTTCAATCTTCTCACTTTTCCTTCTCAAAATTCACTTTTTCTCCTTCAAAGGACCTATTTTCTAAGCTCTAATACCAACTGATGCAGAGAAAGGAGGACTTAGCCAAACAAACTCAATTCAAACTCAATTGAACAATTTTCCAATTCCCAAAACCCTAACTCAATGGACTTCCACTATTCCTTCATAACTTCTTTGTAGGTCTCCAAACAGTGAAAATGGAGCATATCTCCCTTAATACTCCTCAAACCCAGAACTCAAATAGAATTTTAGATACCCATTACCCCTTTCTTTAACATATCCCAAAACCACATATGCTTACTTTGGAACAACTCCTCTGAAATTGAACTTATAAGCTGAACAGGGCTCTAATTAGCCCTAATTTGCAAATCAACACCCTCTTAAACAACCCGCCAACCCAAAATTCTTAATGATAGTCCTTTACCAAGTTATAAAACCTCCAAATCCAACACTCTTTTCCAGAGAAGCGACTTCTAAGTCAACAAAACCTTGAAACCCTCAATTCGAGCCATTCCAAAGGGGGTTTATTGAAAAACACCACTCTGGACCTTTTCTCTCTTTGATAGTGTTTCTAACACACCAAACATGCTTGTGCATGCTTAAAAGTCCATTACCCAACCTCTATCAACACTGTTTCATCAGAATCCTATCTAAAACCACCATTTTCAAGTAAAAAATACAAGGAAACACAACTAGGGCATCACATAATTTCACCCAGACAGCGTCCCCTGCTCTTGAAGACTCCATCAACAACAAAAACTACCTAAAAGTACCCATTCCACCAATTTTCAGAAGATTCCAATGGTGGAATGGGTCAATAAACCATTTTATTTTCTCTCAAACCTACAACAGGGTATTACAAACTCGTCTACAGAAAATTTACTCCAAGATGCTTTAATCTTAATGAAAACCAATAGAATCAAAACTAAAGTGATGCTAACTCAAATCTCCTTCGAATCCACTGCCTGTGAAGTTACAAACAACTTGTACAAGGCCATACAAAGGTCTGAACAGTAAAGTTTTCAGAAAAAAATGTAAGGAAACTATTATATTATTGCTTCAAACTTCAACATAATGCTTCCAACCCCCTGCCTCAATTTATGTGAGGATTTTAAACACTAAGACACCAAAAAAAATTGATTCAACTACCTCAAACAACCATTCAAACCTCCTGACCGTTGGACTTCACTAAATTACATTTTTATGCACTTTTACATAACAACATTTAACAATATTTGCAAATATGACCATATAGACTCAAATGACTCTAACTACATAGTAAATGGTCTATTATGACCTTATTTGAATGACATTAAACTAAAACATCTTAAAACCTAACACATGAACTTATTTACATGAATTTGTTTTGGTGCCCCTGCACCACATATTTTCATAATCAAGCAAGGCTTTTTATCAAACCATGGTGTCTAGGGTTCAATCCTACGGAAGAGATTTCATTGAAGATTATTGTTTGGATTAGGTTACCTCACTTTCTAATGGAAATTTGGTGTAAGGAAATCTTGCATTGCATTTTTGTTATATTTGGGAAGCCCTAAGGTCCATCCCAAAAAACTATTGATCATAGGGTAACCACTTTTTCTCATCTTTGTGTGTAAATTAATTTAAATAATCTCCTACTGGAATCTCTTGAAATCAAATTAGGGAGTATGTGTTGAATCCAATAGGTAGGCTATGAAGCCCTGCCATTTTGTTATCGTTCTTTTTAGGAGTATGGACATTTGCAAAGGAATTGTCCTAAGTTGGGAGCTAAATTCCAACAACCTCCATCTAGGATGCATGCAACCAAATCTAAAGAAAATGGTAAAGTCCTGATGTAGAATGAGGGGCCTGATTCAATTGAGTTTATACAAGTGAAATCTTGATCAAAGGAAAGGGTACCAACCCATCAAAACAAATCCATTCCTAGGGGGATTTTGATAACAGGTGTGATGTTTTTAAAAATTTGGAGTTAGACTCAATGGAGCTTGATCATACTATTGGGACTCTAGATAAACAAGTCATAGACTCAACTAGTCATATCCCTCAAGTTCCTATTCCAAGGATGGATGCACTTCAGGCTTCAAAGGAAGTATTTTCTCCTTCATCAAGTCTTATTGAGACCGGGGCTAATAATCAGGAGGTTGTGCGAGACCCAAAGGTAGATATGGTTTCTAACTGTGTAATAGGAATAATAGGGAATGATTAAAAGATGGAAATAACAATTAGGGTTAGAAACCATCAAACACCTAAAATTAAGATATCAATTAAACCCATTAACCAATGAAGTCGAATATAATTCTTCAATGAATAAAACACAAATCAAGAATGTAATTCTAATTAAGATCATATTACTCAAAGAAACATGCAAACCTATTACAATATTGTTGAATTATGAGAATTTGATATGTGGATTGCTCAATTGTACATAACTCATTTTGCAAAAGATTATTGATAAAGATCTTGGCTCACAATTGTTACGCCCCACCCTAGATTTCTAAAATTACTTTTCACTTTATGGTAATTGTTATGTTGAAACATGAGACTATGAATCATGAAAGTTAAATGTTATGATGAATGTATGCAATGCTATGTTACTGCATCTAAATGAATTATTGATGGATATTTGATGACATGATTATGATGAAATACAATGTGATGATTTTAATTTTAAACAAATTGTTGATGAAAATGCAATGATATGTTCATGATGCAACGGTTTCTGGCTAACAACTTGTTTGTTTCTTGACTAAAATGTAGGAACGATTTGAACGCCCTCTAGAGAGAGAGGGGGAGTATCACCTGAGAGAGGGGTAAAGTTATCAATTCTCTAGCAATATCATCTAAGCCTTGCGTCAGTCAAGTGTTTGACTTCATAAACCTAAGAGTTTATAGGGTTGCCAATAGTGTGTATGAAGGTAAGTCAAACCTGGGGTTGTTGAGTTGTGTTCTTTTTGTTTTGCTTGGTTGTGGTAATTCGGGGTTATATATGTGTTTGTGTGTGTGTGCAAAGGAAACATATATGTATACATATATGTATATGTGCTCATATGGACACATATCTACATACGTACGTGAAGATATACATCGATGTATGTACACATTTGTTCATGTAAGTATATACAAATATATATGCATGTGTATTTCATAAAAGAAAGTAACACATACATATGTGTATTCATATATATGTAAAGTGTTGTATTCTAAACGTTGTTATTCAATGTAATTATATTAATATGCATGATGGATGTTGATCATCTTGGTTATCTATGAGTCCAATGCAATATGGCGATTATGCCAATATAGTGACATGATAAATTCAACGTCAACCTTGCCTTGCTTATCATTTGATAATGATATTATCGCTCAACTTTAATTGAATTAAAATTTAAATTCTTCATAATTCTTTTGAGCGGTTGTTCAAGTCGTGGACCATGTTAAGATTTGAATGCATTAAAATTTATATTCAAATGATTATTTGAACCAGATAATTAGCTGTGGAACTTGTACTATGTTTGAATCCATATTGGAGGAGCTCGCAACTTTCACTATTGCTACTGAGCCTTGTAAGGCCACATGGAAAAGCCACGTAGGTGGCGGAATAACTTGTATGTAATACAAATCTCTTTTAAATTCTACTGTGGAATTTTTTGTTTTGGCAACCATTCCTTAACCAAATGTAATAATTGTTTTCTTACTATTGTGGGTCATGTGGGATTACCATGAGGTGGCGAGTTATTGGCAAGGAATGGGCGGCAAGATAAGATGTTATTGAAACCAATTTTAAAAATAACCTTGATCTAGGTGTTAAAACTAAAATGAATTCAGGTATTTTGGGGATTCCATGTAAAACGAAAGGAGATAACATGCTCAGGTGTGAGAAAAGAATGAGGGGATGCTCAATGCTTGAAAAAGCTTCCTTACGGAGCATCAAAGAGGAGGATTCAGGTTATATCTCTTTTCTATGTTTTGAATACATTTCTTGGAAAAGTGTGCGATGGAGGTTTAGGCTGAAGTTTAGCATAGATATACACAAATTTTGCCAAGGAATTGGAACCTCTATTTTGGAATGAACAATGCCAATATTATGATTGTTGAGTTGGGGAGGCTTAGCTCAAATTCTTGCCACATCTATATTAATTCCCAGTTGAAATTATGATTGGTGGAGAGATGTCGTGGGTTACCGTATTCCTAGACTAATTTTTCCAATCTTACTCATTAATATTCCAAATCTTTCTCATTTCGGAAGGGGGAAGAGTAGATTACTAATATTCTTCATTTTGTTGGTTGAGAGTTAGCTATGCAAGCCAAATATCCAAATAGCCAGCTAAAAGGCAAGTAATATTTATTTTCTTTATAATGGATGTAGTTCTTGTTAAGATGTCTACCACTTTAATGAATAGTTCTTCCTTGCTTACTTCTTATTGAATGATTTTGTGATTTAAAATAGTTTTTTGAAATAAAAGACCGTATCATTTGGCTTGAATGGTTAAACCTTCAAGGTGTTATATTTTAATAGAGAACACCCAAGTGAGGTATTTTTGTATACTATGTCTTTATACTATGATATGACCGATTAGGTCAAGTTATCTACTTTTGTTGTCAAATAATGTTGTGGGTCTAATTTTGAGAGTAGATACTCTCTTAAATGCATAGTAAACTTCAAACTAGTGGTAGTTGCCAAGACAAAGTAGTTATGTTGAGTAACTTGGGAGTTTGAAGAAAGTACAAACTTAACTAACTTAGTTGAGTTATGACTAGAAAGTCAATTTTCTTAGACTAAAAGCTTTCTTTATGTTTAACCATTGTTCAAATGTCAAGTTCAAGTCATCTTAGCTCAAAATTTTCTATATGACCATGTGTATGTCTTCATGATGGCATAATGTCATCAATATTGCTAAAGAAGACTAAGAATAGGTGAGAAGGTAAAACCTTTTGATTCATGTTAGGGCTTGAATTAGATGCAATAGCCTAGAACCTAGATGTTATAGATGCAAACCAAGGGAATTCAATGTTTGATGGATTTTACCAAACCAGTCATATTACAATCTTAGTGAGTAAACACTTACATTTATGCAAATTTATTGAAAGAGGGGACCAGTTGGTCTATGGTTGTTTTTATCCTTAGTAAACAAGTTTTCAATGAAATAGATGAAAGACTAAATCCTAAAGGAAGTTATATTCTTAGTGAATCTTCACATTTTGAGGAAGGAATCTATATCAAAACTAAAATGTTGAACATCCAAGACTATTAATATGAAGGAATCTTCAACTTAAGGTTAATATTTATTTATTCTATATGACGAAGTGAAACCAATTGACACCAATAAGTCATCAGTAATAGTTGTATGTGCATGGAGTGGGAGATCAAGAACTCCCATGGTTAATACTAAGACTTGAATAAGTGGCAGATGCCAAGTTCCGAGAAGTTACGTGAACGTAACGTGGGTATTCAAGGTCAAAAAAATATCCTAGACTAGTTATTTACCTACTTAATATGTAAGGACTTGAACAAGTGGTAGTTTCCAAGGCCCAAATCATTATGTGAACATAACATGGGTGTTCAAAGTCAGGAAATCATAACCAATCTATATGAATTATGACTTTAATGAAGTTATCTCTTTTAAATGAAATTAGCACAATAAGTTAACCATTGGAAAAATAGTAGAAGGTCAGATAAGGTTTTCCAAGTTGAGTAGGGTGGGTGAACAAACGATTCCACTCGTAAGTAGGAGTTGAAAATATTTCAAATGCTTTGGGTAAAGTGAGTGCATTAGTCTCTACTTGCACTTTTCAATTTATTGTGTTCTAGATACTTAACTAATCAAATTTGTCATTCATAGTTGGAGGGTATCCATAGTTGTTTGACAATATTGGTTAAGTAGGGCACAACACCAAAGTTCATATTGCAATTACTAGAGGGTTCTTAACTATACCCTTCATTGAAGGGTAGGGTCACTTCCAGTTAGGAAGGTGTGTTGGGGACCGTTGGTTCGTGGTTGGAGGTAAAGCACCTAGGTGATGCTCTCCCTCTTATAGATGGCATGTCGAGTCTTGGAAGATAGATAGTATCTAGATACAAAATATCTAATATTGTACCTTTATGTTACTGTTATATCTTATTTAATTCATTAAAATAGCAAAAAATAGTGAAAATTGATGAATTAGGGGATAATAGGGAAAATGATAGAAAATAGAAAATTATGAGTGTGTGATACATTCAAACAATTTTAGGTGTCTACATTGTGCCCCTCTTTGAGATAGTGTACTTGATACATTGTTTCAAAGACATGTTGATTTTTTGATGCCCCATTGTGCCCCAACAAACAAAGAAATTATGGTAGGGTGATAGGCTACCCCCTCAAGACGTCGGCTAGAAAAATAAAATTATAGATTAGGTTGGCAACAGGATGACGAGATAGGTTTAGTGAAGAAAAGGATGAAAAGTTACGTCCTAGGTGGCAAGGAAACTGGCCAAGAGGATACCTAGGAGGGAGAAATAAGATGAAGGGGGTGGGAGAGATGAGAAACAAGGTTTCAGGATCTATACATAGGCCCAGAGGAGTCATTTTCACCTCATTTGCATTTTCATAGTTATGGATTTCCATAGCTCAGAGCTAAAATTCTTTCGTAGAGACAATGCAAAGATGGCACTTGTTCCACATGCAACAAATCATGCAGACATAGTCTGTCAGTTCCAATGGCCCACCAGAGCAGACCCCTCGATAGGTATCTAAACCATTTTTTTTCACATAGTTTTATGCATCAAAAATGCTAGAAGAAACTAGGCAATCAAATGCATCGATTTAGACTCGATGCTTATAAAACCCATCAAGATGTGTTTGCACACTGATGTGACACTTTTGATTTTCACACGATACATTTGAAATAGCAAATAAATTTTAAATTTTGGTTTTCTTTTGATTGTTATAAATTAGCACGTTTAAAAAATGGCTCTCTTATGAAATGGTAAAGCAACGCTTATAAAAAAGTTCGCTTATGACTAATATGAAGCAACACTTTTGACAAAAAGCTTTCTTTTTATTTATGGATTACATACTTAGAATTTTTCAAATTGACATTGTGGGTGCTATGCTTGTAGGCTATCCTTGATCCCATTTTCCTGCAAGAGCGATGACCTAGGGTTCTTGATCGGATGGTGCATCTAAGCAGGGTGGACGTAGAAATTCTAGGAATGATCAAAATATCATGTTGCCTACATGCAAGAGATCCGAGCACATCAAGCCTTCATGACTACAATTGTGGAGAGGTGGCACTCAAAGACTTCCTCATTCAGACTACCAACAAGCGAGGCTAATATCACTCTAGATGATGTGTGGCACATCATGAGGATTCCAATTCATGGAACAAGGGCCTCTCATATGAGCCTAAATCAGGTGTAGAGGTATTAGACCAAGTTTTGTTGGATGATGAGCTTGATATCAACAATGACCAGATCGACTTGAGACAATACATTAGGGTGGTAGATGACATTATCATAGTGGTAGTTGGACTCATCTACGAGCAGATAATTCCTAATCAAATATCTAGAGGATTCCTGTTAGAGTAAAGAATTAACTTTACTACCTCTTAAGATTTCCCTTTATGCGCTTGCATTAGTCATTTAATAATTAAATCTAATTATTAAATGCCTATTTACCTATTAGGGTTTCCTATTAGGTTTTTTGATCTCCTTCTATAAGGATTGATCCTTTGTATATTTTTTGACCAAATTCTTTTGCTGACAATAAACTTTCACATTGTCAGAGCAAAACCTTTGTTTTGTTTCCTACAGATTTCTTCCTTGTGACAAGTTTTTGCATGCAGGTTTCTTGGGCTTAATAGATTTGTTTTTCATCAAATCTTACAATTCCTAGTGGGATGGGGTCGAGTTTTGGAGGTGATGATTAGTGAATTTAGGTGATGGAAGATCAATTTTGGTAATAGGGATGGTGGTATTGATGAAAGTGTTGGTAGCAATTAGCTCTTTGTAGGAGAAATGGGATGAACCAATTTGGATGTTGGAATAAGTTTCCTTAGAATTTCTAGAAGTGACATCAACATCCTTATTTTGTTTATCAACAAACTTACAGTCAATGACCTAAAATCCTTGATTGGCATTAACATGTATGGGCTCCAAGATTCCTTGCTTGTGAAGGCCTAATCTTTTTCCTTTATAATTCATGATTTGATAGTTTTTTTTCAATAGGAAATTTGTTGTTGAAAAATTATGTGATCCCATATTTAGATAACCAAGAACCATTAAAGTTTCCAACTTGCTAGTCTACAAGAAGACTTTACTTGATAAAGACAATTGGACAATTGTGATAGGCATTTGTGCTTGCTCATGATTCACAACTTTTGTGTCTTGATCAATTGTGTTACCAATTGTGACTTTCTTGTCTACATGCCCACTATGATTAATATGAACTTGATTGTCAATATTTTCAATGTTATTGACTCACTTGTTTGTGTTCTAAGTGTTAGAGTAAAAGGTATTTTCTAATTAATTATTTACTTAATTATTAGGTTCATTTTCCTCTAATTACTTAAGCTTACTTAGGTGATGTTCTTTTTATGTCTCATGTCATAAGATGAGGACACATGCCATGATCTTGTTTTATCCTCACCTAGGGTTTTCTAGATTAATTATCTTTTTATAAGGATTATTTATTATATAATCATTAAGATGTGCATTCATAGCGATCATGATTTTTTGGATCAATAGCTTTTGGCCTCCATAGCTTTGTTATTCTCTCTTTTTGTGACAGGTGTATGATTACAAGTGATATTTGGGAGTCATGGAGTTGATTTTTCCCAACTTCAACATGGTATCAAAGCTCCAAACTTGTAATCCCCTCTCCTCTTTTTGAGAGATTTTTTCTTGAGCTATCATTTGGTGCATCTTGGACCAAAACAAAGTTTTCTATTGGACTCAGAGCTATCGGGAAAGTCAAATATGCCTTTTGTTTGGCTTGATTTGAATTTCAAAGGTCAAATCTATAAGGATTTGTAGTAATATTTTTAGATCTGGAGGGTAGCTACAATTTTGGAGAATTTTAAGCCAAAACGGACATTGCCATCACACTCAGAAGGCCCAAAAACATTAATATTTTTTATCAAATCATCGAAATCTGTGCTAGGAACATTTGTGGCAAAATTTTTTGCCAAAGAGGTCATACAACCCCCCTCCACAAGTACATTTCATAGAAATAAAAAAATTGTTTTTAAATTATTATTAAAAAAAATAAAAATTAAAAAACAAACCTGAAGGTATTGCGCCAAGTGTAGTACCTCAGGCTCTGCCCTCATTATGGGGGGTGGTACCCCATTAAGGTCATGCCCCCTTTATTAAGGGGTGGTGGGGAGGAATAACCCCCTCTCCCCCCATTTTTAATTGAAGTTTTTAAAAAACTTTTAAACTTTTTTAATAAGCTTTTTTTTTACATTTTTTTAATAAAATATATCACCTAGCTTCCTTTTTCTCGCCCTTGGTCACATGCGACCAACACCTAAGCTAGGGGGCTTGATTTTTTTAGCGGAGGATTTAAATTCAGCAGATCTCCAAATTTGGAGGTGTTTTTGCCAAATTTGGTGGAGGTGACTTTTTGCCCATTCCCACCCCTCTCTGTTGGGCTTTTCAATTTTGCACTCCATCTTCTAAAGGCGATATCTCGACCATGCATAGTGGTCATTTTCAATGCAATTTTTTTAGAAACGAATTAGAATTTTGTGATCTTTGCAGTGGTGTAGGTGGTTTTCAGTTTGGATTTTGGTCTTTTCTAGAAATCAATTTTCTTAGTGTTGTTGTGCAATCCTTGTTTTGGAGATTTTGACGAGCCATATCTTTTACATTTGGACTCCTTTTTGGGTCCCATTTTTAAAAGTGCTTGATTTTTTGTGTACTTCATCATTGTGCTATCAATTTCTTTTTTTCTATCAAAGAATTGTATTTTTAGCATGTGGTCTTTTTTGGACATTGTTGTTGGAAATAGGATGTCATTTAATTGCAAATCCTAAACATTAATTATTTCATGTATCTCCTAGATTATTGGAATGTGTTCAACAACACTAAGATTAGGATGAGATTAATTATTTGGATGAAATAAATCATGAAATTGACATTTGTAGTTATTCCTAAATAATAGGAGCATGTGGGTGCACACATGGTAAGGTGACACTCACCTTGTGTTCAGTTAACTATACAGAGTAACAATTAACACTTCTGAAGGCATGTAAAGATCCTAGGAGTTAGGATTTGAAGTTTAGGTTAGTTCAGCTTAGATCAGATCAGTTTAGTTAAGTTAAGTTAAGTTAAGTTAAGTTAAGTTAAGTTAAGTTAAGTTAAGTTAAGTTAAGTTAAGTTAAGTTAAGTTCAATTATGGTTCAATTATCTTCAGTTGCATGCATGTTGGTTATTTTGAGTTGCATGTAGTTAGCTTCAGTTAACTTGGAATGCATGGATAATAACTTGAGTTGTATGACACATAACAGGGACTACCTCCAGTTAACAGGGGATGACCATTCTTGCATGAATGGTATTGAGTAAATGTTTCAGTTAACTAGAAATCACTTGGAGCCAACTTGTCCAAGATGCTTTATTGGATTTATCTCTCATGCATGATAAGATATTTCTGAAGGCTCAGTTAAGTAGGATTACTTAAGGGTTCCAACTTTAAGGAAGAGCTTTGGAATTATCACCAAAGTGAAGGAGAAGTTGTAGCTTCAGTTTGGGACGCCCAAATGCATGAAGCGCATCTTGTAAGCTTTAGTCTTCACTGAATAACTCAACTTGAAGGAATATGGCGTACCTTTTCAAGGGCTTGAGCTTGTGCATTGTAATTATCACCATTTGGAGATTACAAGGTTGCATATTGTCTCTATATCTCATTCAAGTTGAAGAGAGTTTTCATAATTGTTATTGCAGGTGTGAAGAAGATTGGTAAAGAAAAAAGAAGCATTCTCAAGCAAGAATTGGAGCTATTGTAATTCAGAGATTGAATAATAGAATAATTCTTGGTGGAGTTTTTTCCCAAAAGGGTTTCTCCATAGTATATATTGTGTGATCTTTCTAATATCATGTCTAGTTCTTCTATCAACTTCTGTCTACATTCTACAACAATAATATGGATTAATCAAGATAATCACCCACAAATAATATATGTAACAAAGAAAAGACTCGTTTAGATCAAAAATATTAAAGTTTTATAAAGTATTAAGGTAAGAAAACACCTCATTTTTCAACAATTGTGAGCCTCCTTTGTAAACACTTCTCATATGTAAATGCACTGAAATAAAGTGCCACAACATTGTATATGTATTATTGAGATCTTGCACATCATGTTGTGTCATTATTGTACTTGAACTACTTTATAAAGTGTCATGGGGGGTTTTTGTGTGAGCTTCTTATTTGCAATCACAACCTTGTCTTCCTTCATGCAAGTGTGCCTTTTGTTTGCACACCTTTTCCTTAGTTGTTGTTACTTCTTCTTGCACCACTTGATGTTGCCAGTTCTTTTTCATGCACTTCATTTTGGCATTCAGTTTCAGTGGACTTGTCATATCTCCCCCTTCTCTGTATTATGAGGGTATCATACTATTTGTGCTAGTTCTTCCTTGGTTTCAATTTGGAGTGATCTATGTATCTATTTTTTGTTCCTATGTACTAGGTGGATGCAATAAATGGTTACCCATGCATTTTAGTGAGATGGAACATTTACCATATAAACACTCTTGTATTACTATTTTGTGGAGGTGACCTTCCATCTTTAGTTGGTTAGTTTCTTCAGACTATGGATACCTATGTTTTCGACTTCTTGCATGTTGAGTAGTGTCATTGGGGTCACTCATGTAGATCTATGTACCATATGTAATTTCAACTTTTATATTGTTGCCTTGGTTTTTCATCTATTCATTGGTTGAGTAGTGTCATTGGGGGCACTCATGCAGATTATTGTCTTCTTTATCTTGATTTCAAAGAAGGTTCATCTTTCAGCATTATAACAGTCATTCTTCAATAGTGTTTACAACTTCTTCATGCTTCAGTGGTGTTCTTCATATCCATCCTTTGTTCCTACCTTTTTGGGACAATTTTTTTTGGAGGATTTTTAGTCCTTCACTTGTATTTGTCTCTTTTGGAGAGGAGTTTTCTCCCAAATTGGGTTTTTCTCCTTTTCTTCGGTTTTGAGAGATCTTTTGTTCGTACATGGGTACCTCACCAAACCTTTTTTTTTGGGACCCATCATGCATTTATCTTTAGAGTTTTGAGCTACTCCCTAAGTTTCACTTAAGGGGGGTGTTAGAGTAAAAGATGTTTCCTAATTAATTATTTACTTAATTATTAGGTTCATTTTCCTCTAATTACTTAATATTAATTAGTTCATGGTTTTTTTATGTCTCATGTCATAAGATGAGGACACATGCCATGATCTTTTTTTATCCTCACCTATGGTTTCTAGGTTAATTATCCTTTTATAAGGATTCTTTATTGTATAATCATTAAGATGCGTATTCATAATGATTCATGCTTTTTTGGATCAATAGCTCTTGGCCTCCATAGCTTTGATATTCTCTCTTTCTGGAAAAAAATGTTGTTGAACAGTTCAGATAACTGAGAGGGGGGTGAATCGGTTATAAAATAATTTTCTTGACTTTAATTAATCTAGATCAAAACTTAAATCAATCATATATTAATGAACATGAAAGCACAAAACAACACCATGCACAATGAACACCAAAATTTACGTGGAAACCAAGAAGGGGAAAACAACAAAAAATAATAATTCTCAATTATAAAGCACCAGTTAAGGCAATTTTTACAAGGGCTCACTATAGGGTGGCTCACTTCTGGTTGGGATCACTGCCCAACTATTATAGCCAAAGATACAAAAAGGGGCTCACTGCCAAAAGAGAAAGGTTCGCTGCCTACAGAAAATGACTCATTTCCAACTAAAGAATGATGAAAGGAAATCCATCATTGAAAGAACTACCACCAACAAACACTGGATAAAATTTCACTATTTGTTGCCTCCGGTCATACACTTTAGCACACTTTGCAATGTCTGGATATTCAAATTCACATTCATCACACTTGCTTTCCTCAAACATAATCAACTCTTTCTTATATCATTCCATGCTTCCATAATCTCTCAAGTCAGCCAAACATAATTTCATGATCTTCCTTGTTGGCCAAATACAATTTGAAATAGGTCACCACAAAAACATTCTCACGGTGGAGAGGAATGAAATGTGGACCAAACATAGCCTCTTTGCTCAAATCAACATGCTGCATGATATTCAGAACCAAAGACTAAGATATGCACATTACAATGCAAATCATGTGTTGGAGCACATTAACCAACTGCTAGATCGGTCCAAACCGAAAATAATGTATCTTATTGTGTTACAAGAGGACTGGGACTAGGACAGATACAACCCAAAATAGATCAAGTTACAACACAACATCCAGAACCAGGCCAATCTGGATCACCAAGGCACCAAAACAAAACTTTGGTCAACCAACCAAGATATGTTGACATCAGTGACAATCATTAATGACAAAAAGAAATCAACATCATCTCATCACATTCCAATAATCTCCCCCTTTGTCATTGATGGAAACATTCATCACTAACAAACCAAACAACTTAATTTCAACATCAAGGACCATTTTATCTTCTTTTCTTCTCCCCCTTTGACATCAATGACAAAGGGAAAAAATCCCCCTGAAAAACTTACTCCACTCCCCCTATGAGGAGACCAATCATTGATCGAGATAAAAATGAGCAAATAATACCCTGGACCAATGCACACCCCAATGCATGTTATTGTAGACTAGTAGGAGGCAAAACTCCTAACTTCTGTCAGAGATACTCAAAAGTATCTTTGCTTAATGGTTTTGTGAAAATATCTGCAATCTGCTCTTTTTTATGTACATATTCAAGTTTTACTTCATTGTCCAACACCTTCTCTCTCAGGAAATGATATCTTATGGATACATGCTTCATTCTGGAGTGTTGTACTAGATTCTTGGAAATGTTTATTGCATTGGTATTATCACACATAATTGAGATCGGTTGATCAAATGATATGCCAAAATCCTTTAGCGTTTGTTTCATCCACAGTATTTGAGTGCAACATGAGGATGTTGAAATGTATTCAGCTTCAACAATAGATAAAGATACATAATCTTGTTTCTTACTTGACCAAGCAACCAACTGGGAGCCAAGGAAATAAGCTCCAACACTTGTGCTATCCCTGTTATCAACACATCCGGCCTAATCAACATTTGTATAAGCTATCAAAGTGAAATCCGAGTCCTTTGGATACCATAATCCCATGTCTTTTGTACCCTTCAAATATCTGAAGATCCTTTTTACTGCAACAACATGCAATTCCCTTGTTTCTTGCTAAAATATAGCTGCTAAACAAACAACATACATAATGTATGGTTTGGTAGCAGTCAAATATAACAATCCTCTAATCATTGACATGTACATACTTGGTGTATGGGCAACAAGCATATGGATTTTTCATTATGAGTTCAATATGATAGATGTAGGTGTTTAGGGTCTTTTTTCATTCAATAAGGTCTATTGAGACCATTTCCATATAAGTTGGGTCAATCTTGAGTCATTTGTGTCAAAATGTTAAAAGTTGCAAAGATGTAAAAAGTTGTCATAGCAAGAAATTGCAAAAATGCAACTTTTCAATAAGGTGAAGATTCATAAGAATTTTAAAGGCAGTTATAGATGTTTGGGCAGTTAAGTTTGAATGTAATATGTATATAAAGCCTCTAAAAAGGTTTGAGCAAGTGTTGATGAATGTTGTATTGAAATTGCCATATTAATAACGTGTATTTATGCATTTTCTCTATAATTTTGCACTTTCTAGGAGTTGTATGGACCTGTACAAACTGTAATTGCTTTGAATCTTATTGTATTCTATAGAGACATGAATTAGCTTCCATTTGCATCAATTTTGAGAGTCTAACATTGAGTTTTGTGGGAGATTTCCTCAATTTACAGAGACAACCTGTAGAAGACCAGTGACAAGGTTTGATAGGGGTAAAATGAGGTTCTAAGTCATTCCACCTACTATCAAGGCTTGAATCTCATTGGAATGATTCCTCCCATGGTATTCTAGGTGTTCTCATGGTCTAGAGGGCAGAGGAAACAAGTTACTAGGATTTGGGGTGATGCCCTAGGGCAGATCTGTGTGTCTTCAAGTGAAAATCGGGTATTGAAGTAGGGTTTTTCCAAAATATGGTTGGAATTGTCTATTAAATGGTTGTTTAACCTTGTGCATGTTATTTGTGAAGTGTTGGAGGCATTGGTTAGGTTAGGTAAGCCCAGGAGATAAGACCTTCAATAAACCCGTGTCATTTGTATGCAAAGTGGGGGTTTTGAGGTTTGGTGTCTTAGAGGTCATGGCTTCAAAGAGAAACGGTGGATTTTGAGGTTTGGTAACCTATATAAGGACCATTCATTGAGTTATGGGGTTAAATAGGTGTTTTGAGGGTACTTCCTTTGGAAAAGTGGACTATTTGGTGGCCTAAAACTGGGGACAGTCAATTGATTCTCCATATTGTTCCAAAGAAACCTCATGAAACCTTTTGATTTGTTGTGTTAGGCCATAAAGTGAATCTCATATGGTGTTTGGTTAGGCTCTGTACGACCTTCTCTAAAATATATCCCCTTAAAGAAAATTTGGAAGGCTACAAGCAACTAGGTGTGAGTTTGTGATAAGTTGAGTGGATAGGATTAAAGGGGCTAGTTTCTAGTTTGGACCTGATCATTTTGAGTTGGTTTGGGTCATCACCACCTTGCTTGACATCAATATTTTCATAAGAATTAGGTGAATTGTCTTCTTTTGTCAACTTACATCTAGTAACGATAAGTGTACAAACCAGTTTGGAGTTCTCCATCCCAAACTTCAACAAATCCTTGGTGTACTTGGATTGAGATATGAAGATTCCTTTTCTATTTTGGTTTACTTGTAGTCCAAGGAAGAAATTCAACTCACCTATCATACACATCTCGAATTCCTTCTGCATTTCATTTGCACATATCATCATTTCCTCCAAAAACTATGTCATCAACATAAACCACAACAATCAACATTTGATCTCAGTGAATTTTGTAGTATAAATTATTGTCAACAGATCCCTTCTGAGATCCTTGCCCAATCAAGTACTTGTCTAATCTTCCATACCATGCTCTAGGTTCCTGCTTCAATCAGTATAAGGCCTTCTTCAACCTGCAAATAGCATCTGAGTCATTTATGGAATTGAATCCCTCTGGTTGCTCAATGTAAACTTCTTCCTTTAGTTCTCCATTCAAGAATGTAGATTTTATATCCATTTGATAGACTTTGAAATCCTTAAAAGTTGCAAAATCTAAGAACATAAAAATTACTTCCATCTGGGCAACAAGGGCATAGGTCTCTTCAAATTCAATACCTTCGATCTGAGTGTAACCTTTGCAAACCAATCTTTCCTTGTTTCTCATTACCTTTCTGTTTTCATCCAGCTTGTTCCGGAATACCCACTTTGTTCCAATTACATTTTTGTTTGTAGGTCTGGGCACAAGTTCCCAAGTTTGATTTTTCTCTATCTAGTCAAGCTCTTCCTTCATTTCCTTCACCCAATTCTGATCATTGCATGCTTCCTCCATAGTCTTTGACTCATTTTTCGAGAGTAAACACAATAATACTTACTCATGAGTTGCTTTGTTTCTTGTGATGATTCCCTTATTCTTATCTCCAATAATTTGATTTTCTGAGTGATTTTTCTATACATACCTTGGAGTTTTAGTTGTAGTTGTCGGAGCCTCCTTTGTTTCTTCTTCTTCTTCTTCTTCTTCTTTCTTATATTTTTCTCCTATGTCATCCAAGTCATCTGATTCATATTCAATATGCCTTTTACGACTTTGAACATCTTCATCTACTTTCACAATTGCACTTTCAACTATTTTGTTCAATCTCTTGTTGTAACACCTTTACGCTTTGCTTCTTGTAGAGTAACCCAAAAATATGCCTTCATCAGCTCTGTTGTTGAACTTTCCAAGATTTTCCTCATCTTCTCCAAATGTAGCATTTTCTTCCAAATTTTTTGAAGTACTTTACTATGGGAGCTCTTCCATGCCATAGCTTGTCTGATGTCTTTCCATATTTCCTCCAAAATAGTACTTTGTTAAGAGTGTATACTGTTGTGTGTATCGCTTCTCTCCAGTAGACCTATGGTAAGTTTTCTTACATGATCATTGTTCTAGTTGCTTCTTGAACTTCCCAGTTCATTCTTTCCACTACACCATTTTGTTGAGGTGTTCTAGGGGCAGATAGTTGTCTTTTAATGCAATGCTTTTCATAGTATTTGTTGAATTCATCAAAGGTAAACTCTCCTCCTCTATCAGATCTTAAACACTTAATTCTCTTGTCAACTTCATACTCAACCCTTGCCTTGCAAATCTTGAATTTTTCTAGAGTGTCTGATTTCTCACTTAAAAATGCAACCCAAGTGAGTCTAGAATAATGATCTATTAAAAGCATGAAATATCTCTCACCTTGTAAGCTTCTTGTTTTGGTTGGACCACATAGATCAGTGTGTACAAGGTCCAACAAACTGGTAGATGATTCTTCTTTTCTTCGGAATGTTTCTCTAGTTTGCTTTCCTTCTTGACATCCTTTGTAGATAGTTTGTCTAGTTTGGTCAGTCTCGGAAAATCTTTGACTGCCCTTGATGAACTTATCCTTACCAAATTGTTGAAATTTATGTGACACATCCTCTGGTGCCAAAGCCAACTGCCATTAGACTAAGATACTAGGCATCTTTTTGTAGCTCCTTCTAGCTGATACATATTCCCACTTGTTCTTTTTCCAGCTACAATAACAGTTTTGTATCTCTTCTTAATCTCACAACCATCATCTTGAAACACCACACTGTAGCCATTTTCACACATCTATCCAACACACAAAATATTATGATATAAACCCTTCACATAGTAAACATTGTCAATGTTATGTTTTCCATCAAAGGTAGTAGAACCAATTCCAACAATCTGTGTTGTTTTATCATCTCCAAATCTAACAAAACCTCCATCATATTTCTCAAGCTTCACAAACTTGCTTTATCACTGGTCATATGATTCAAACATCCACTATCAATCAACCATTCATCTCTATTTCTTTTAACAAATAATGCAGCTTCAGTGCAAATGCTAGAGATATCAAATCTAGGTTCATCCTTTTCCACTAAAAACAAACAATCCTCATGATTTGATTCATCATTTGAAATGTCAGCATTCTCATTAACATAATAGTCCTTATTGATCTTTTAAAACTTTTTCCTTCTTCCTTTTTCTGGACACTTAGTTTCTATATGACCAATCTTTCCACATTTAAAACATTTAAGAGGTAACATACCTTTGTACTTTCCAGTACCTCTTCAATTTCCTTGTGAAGTTTTCTTCAAACTCTTATGAACTTTCATCATCTAGATCTTCTTCTATCTTTGTGGTTTTAAAGGTTGTTTCTGATTTCTCCTTTTCTTTTCCAAATTTCCTCATTTCAAATGCTGTCAAAGTGACAGATAGTTGCTCTCTGGTGAATTTCTTCAAATCATAAACTTGTTCAATAGCTAAGATCTTGTCACTATAGCTTTCCAATAGGATCATTAGAATCTTCTCCATTACATCTTCATTTTTCAGAGTGCCTCCTTGAATTTTGACTTCATTTACTGCACTATCAACTCTGTCAAAGTAGCTAACTATATCCTCACTTTCTTCTATCCTCAAGTTTTCATATCTACACTTAGCTATCAACTTCTTTGATAATTTGACTCTATCATTTCCTTCATAGATTTCTTTCAAATTTTCCCAAACTTCATAAGTAGTTCCCAATGAAATAACTTTTCTTAACCCAGTCTTAGAAAAACCACTAAAGATTGCATACCTTGCCTTTTCATTCTCTTCATAGGCTAAAATATCATCTGCACAACTAGGGCCAACAACTGGTTCAACATATTTTTTCTCAACAACTTTCCAAGTCTTGTACCCCAAAGAGATCAAATAACCTCTCATCTGCACTTTCTAGAAACTATAGTCAGATCCATCAAACACTGGAATTGTTAGTTTGTGCACCATCGTATCTACCCCAAGCAGTTAAGCTCTTCTTCGAGGAACCAAAGCTCTGATACCAATTGTTGAACAATTCAGATAACTGAAAGGGGGGGTGAATCAGTTATTATAAAACAATTTTCTTGACTTTAATTAATCTAAAAAAACTTAAATCAATCAGATATTAATGAACATGAAAGCACAAAGCAACACCATGCACAATGAACACCAAAATTTACATGGAAACCCAAGAAGGGAAAAGTCACGGAGAATAATAATTCTCAATTATAAAGCACTGGTTAAGGTGATTTTTACAAGGGCTCATTACAGGGTGGCTCATTGTCAGTTGAGCTCATTTCCCAACAATTATAGCCAAAGATACAAAAAGGGATCACTACCTACAAAAAACGGCTCACTGCCAACTAAAGAATGATGAAAGGAAATCCACCATTGAAAGAACTATCACCAACTAACACCGGATAGAATCTCACTGTCTACTGCCTCTGGTCATACACTTTCACACACTCCGCAATGTCTAGATATTCAGATTCACATTCATCACACTTTCTTTCCTCAAACAAAATCAACTCTTACTTATATCATTCCATGCTTCCATAATCTCTCAAGTCAGCCAAACATAATTTCATGATCTTCCTTGTCGGCCAAATACAATTTGAAATAGGTCACCACAAAAACATTCCCACAGTGGAGAGGAATGAAACGTGGATCAAACATAGCCTCTTCGCTCAAATCAACACGCTATGTGATATTTGGAACCAAAGAATAAGATATACACATTAAAATGAAAATCATGTGTCAGAGCATGTTAACCAACTGCCAGATCAGTTCATACCCAAAAGAATGTATCTTATTGTGTTACAAGAGGAATAGGACTAGGATAGATACAACCCAAAATAGATCTTTACATCACTACATCCAGAACCAAGCCAATTCAGATCACCAAGGCACCAAAACAAAACTTCGGTCAACCAACCAAGATATGTTGACATCAATGGCAATCATTAATGACAACAAGCAATCAACATCATCTCAACACATTCCAACAAGTGTTTGATTGTACGTGACCTTTGGGAGCTTTGGAGTTGATTTTCCCAACTTCAACACTAAGGGATTGAGCATCCCATCATAAGAAGAGGAGGTTGGATGATGGATAGGATTAATTTAGGTTTCTTATTCTTGGGATTTTATCGCATAATGGATGGAATTGGCTTGGATTATTTTATCTTGATTTGGTTGGGAGCACATTCAATCATGCTTTAGAATGATCTCTTAACATAGCCTTAATTGTTTTATTGACAAGATGGATGTATTTTGCTTTGTTGCAGTGCCCCCTTGTTGAATGCACACAAGAAAACTGAGAGGGGGGTTGAATCAGATGTACATTAAAACATCAAAACCCTCATAAACATTTAGATCCACATCAACTTAATCAACCCTTAATCTATTAAAATGATTTAGCATGAAAGAAAATAATAGAAATGGAAACACATCAACATCGTGCACAATAGAACATTAAATGTATGTGGAAAACCTAAGAAAGGAAAAACCATGGTGAGGATTAGCTCACAATATAAATTAATTACAACACCGAATACAATAGGCTCACTACTGAAGGGCTCACTGCCAAAAAGAAAGAAGGGTTCACTACCAAATTACAGAAAAGAAGAAAGAAGAATGTTAGAATGAGAAATCCATCTCAATACAATAGAAAAGATCCACCACAACATCACCAACACATTCACAGTCTCTCTGAAGATTGTATACACCTTCTACTCACTGCTTCTAGTGGTCTAACTCATTAAGCTTGCACTGCACTTCACAAATTCGCACTTCACAACTCTACAATTCGCATCACACACTCCATAACATAATTCTTCATCAACTCAACACTTATTTATACCATCTTCAACCTTGAAAAAATTCTCCAAGGTCGGCTATGCACCTCAACCATGCAAGTTTAAATTAGGTCGGCACTAAGCATTCCTGTGGTGGAAAGGAATGAAAGCAGACCACACCACATCACTTGAATACAATCTAAAATATTCCATAGACACCCTAAAATCCAACAAGATCCTTCACAATAGCTTTCGCCTGAATAACAAACTCATCTTGTTCACCTAGATAACCTTTGATACACTGTAACTCAAGAAATCCACTTGCAGAGCACCAAACCACTAACAACTTCAACTAAAGGTAGATATGAACCTCATCAACACACTTCTAGAACCACAAGACTTGAAATCAAACTGAGGAGAAATGTGGAGAAAAACCATTTCTCCCAGACACCGCTACAACACAGTTCACACATTGGTGAACACTTTTTCTGCACAAAGATCCAAACCAAGAAATTTTGGATATAACACCTATGAACACCTCTTACCAACATATTTGAACCACACAAGCAAATCTTCAACATAGAAGAAATGCGGACCAAAACCAAAACACCACACTGTATACCATAACACCTCTACAACACACTATTTTCCTATTTTATTCAAGTATTCTCAAAAGCACTTATAAACCAAGCATTGGAGACACATACTCATCATCTTCAATACTTCCTCATCATTACTAAACCAACAACATCCACAAACAAAATATTATCAAAACAACACTAGAGGTTGACACCAATACACTTACTAATGACAACATAATGAAACTAATCAAGGCATCATCACAACTTCTCAACCATTACCAGTTGACATCAATGACAACACAAACATAAGCATGTTGACATCAATGAGAACACCAACTGCTCATACTTGCAACACCCCTTTGATATACTCCCCTAATAGTGTGTTTTGGTTTGTGAGATGTCTTTGGGCCTTATGATGGTTATGGATTTTAGATTTTATATATTTTATGGATTTTATGAAATGTCTTTTTTTAACTTCCCACGTGGATTGACTCATGGAGATGGAAAAGTTAGGAGAGGCTTGAACAACCTACATATGGCTAGTTCCCAATTGTGGATTGTGTGATATAGGGGTAACTTATTCAAGCTCAAGATTCCCTCTATCGATTGGATCTTAAATGTAATCCCTAAATTTTCTTAATGGAACTCCCTTTGATTATATGATATGCACAATACTTGTCGTCTACAAACCATTGGGATTTGGCTTACTCTCATCAAAAGGCTTGGTAATAGGGAAGATGACTTTGTTAGCCATATCTAGCTTATGAAATATTGTTTCAAAAAATTCTCCCAAAAGAGTATAGTGTCTTCATTTGGACTCTTGCTTGAATAGACTTGTGAACGTGGTAGTGCTAGGAGAATGTTAGACATCCTAGGCATGATTTAAATTGATAACCCCATTTTCAACATGTTTGTACTAAAATTCATACTTTTGATTATGTTTCCTCACTTTTAGTCCTTGGATAACATATTTTATAGAAAAGTTGCATTGATTAGATAGTTGCTTAGGCCATGAAGGTTTAGGTGACTAAGGACTCACATGAAGAGATAAGGCTTGTATTTGTTCTTTTCAGATGTGGGATTTAAGCATGAATTGGCTTTGAGGGTTATGGTATAGGATGTAGTTTCCCTTATCAAAGTTACCATAAGGATGATTAATAGATATTCAATTTTGGCTTAGATGATAGCTAGTACTATCATGTTTTTGGTCTAAAGGATCTTGATCCATAAGGTTATTCATGGTTTTTCAATTAAAAAATAAGGAAATTTTGCTGATAATGATTGCATTTAGGGTTTTGTATGGATGAACTTGGAGATGGCTATGTTTAGCTCTAATAAAATCATAGTCATCTATGTTATCCTTACTCGATTGTACAATGCTATCATCACTATGCTTGATGGGGCTTCTAGCTTGTTTAATGAGCTCATTGTACTAGGGGTCCATGATGCTTGTCTCAACTAGTTTGGATTTTAATTGTTCAAATTTTAGATTTTGTATGGCCTTTGCATAAGGAGATAAAAGACAAAGTAAACACAACACCCTACCTATTTAAGTGGGTTTGTAGTGCCCCTCCGTGTCGGTTGTTCTGGACTTTTGTGTGAGTATTTGTGTGTGCTTCATTGATTACTGTGTTATTTGATTATGTGAAAAATATCATATGTTAGTAGTCATGTTTAAATAATTAATTAAATCATAAGTGATTTGCAAGGTTATTTAAAATAATAATCAATTAAATTAAATCAAATGATTTAGAACAAATGATCAAATTAAACTAATTCGTTAAAAGTAAAAGTGATATTATTAGATAAATTGATTTAAATTGTTGTGTTAAATTGAAGTTAATAATAATTATGAACAAAATAATCTTGAAAAGATAATTATTATAATAAGGAATTTAAATGGATAAGGAGATAGGAAGCTGAAGTGTTTTAAAACAAGAAAAGCTAGAAAGAAATTTCACCTTTAAAGCTTTTGGAAGTCGAAGAGAACGGAGAATATGGAAAAATAAATAATAACTATATTTAGCTTGTGGAGGGAGAAAAAAGGAGAGGAAGAACGGTCTACACAGTTTTTTTTTAACTACTCTTCTCTGTGATGCTTAAAAAAAAAAGATACACAGATTTTGAAAAGGGGGGAGGTGGGGGGGTTTCTAGAGAAGGGGAATTAAGGCTGTGAAAGCAAGATCGATCCAGCTCACCGTCTCCATTGTCAAATGAAGAATATAGGTTGGTCTTGAATCTCTTTGTGTTTACTCTGTGATAATGCCTGTCGTTGGAGGTTCGTCTACATGTTTGATATCTGTTTTGGAATAGGAGTATTCAGGAAATTTTTTTTTATTGTTTCATAATTTTGTCCGATATACCAGTATTGATTCTTTGAAACCCCTTTGTATGTGCCGCTTTATTTTCATAGTTTATCTGATGGGATCACTGAAGTTGGTGTCTGTAACTCTTACATGCGTCGCCCCCTTGCAGCCGTTATTTCAAAACAATTCGACCCTTTGTTGCTTATATATTACTACTGAATTGTATGGTCAATGCCTTGTGTTTTCCAGTTGCATGGTTGTATAGAAATTGCGTTGTAGACAACGGATTCATGCTTCGTTTATATTTATATTTGGTTATTTGCTGCCTTATAGCCTCTTGAACTGCATATTTTGGTCGCTATGAGAGGTGTTCTTTCCTGTGTTTCACTTTCAAACACTTTTCTTTGTGCACTTTCTCAAGAGATATATCGCATGACTTATGCTGATATTGGGTTTCATACAAAGCACATGTTAAATGTTGTGCATGTAATACTGTATCAGCTAGTTGTTTTTTTTTGTGAATATCACTGTTCTGAAATCGACGGTTTGCATCTTACATTCGCTGTGATGTGTGGGTGTTGATCTCTTTCGGGACGGTAGGTTGGGTTTGTTTGTGTAGCCATGCGCCTATGAGGTGCGCCGCTTTGTGAGGGCTATATGTTGTATTCTTTTGTGGGACTCATGAATATTGACAATCAGGTTTTACCTTGGTTACTAGAGAACGTGTTTGCCTTACTTGAGCATGGTAGGGTGTATAGATTTAAATAATCTCTCTCTATTGTCATTTTCAACCAGTCTCAGCCACAGCACTCAAACTTAATAGGAAGTTTATAGATTTAATTAACCTGCTTGATTCTGCTGTCAATCTATCGCAATTGCTGCACTTGAAAATATTATTTATCCTACTCTTAAGACACGTATTTGCACCTCACCTTTCTCCTTCTCTTCCGTCTTGTGGATAACATGTGAGATTTGATAATAATACAAGTAGATGGCGATATCTCCAAATTCCAATCTTCACTTCGTATATACTTGGCAACCTGTCACAGTTACAACATTTAGAGTTGAGGCGTTGTACAGAATTAAATAGCCTCCCTGAAACCATTGACCACCTTTCACAGTTGCAAATTTTAGACTTTCAAAGTTGTAGTAAATTAAATAGCCTCTCTGATTTCATTGTCAACCTATATGAGAAAATTAACGTTGGCATTAGAGCCAATACCTGTTGATGGCGACTGCAATCGCTTTTACCCTACCTAGGCTGTGGGTTTACGACACTCACAACACTGCTAAAGCTTTTGGGATTTTCTTGACACTCGAACTTCACCGCTTACTACGCCAATTCCTTGTTCCATGATGTGCTATGTGTAACTTGATTTGGGACCAAAATGTGAAGTGTTCACTATGCAAATTGCTAGCGTCATTTTTCTTTCTTATCGCCACCCTCTTACCTGACGTTTACTCTTAGCACTATTGTACCTTCGCCTTGACCAGCTAGATTTGGTAGCTTACATCGTCGCCCCTATATTGGAATTGAGTCTTATTCCTTGTAAAGTTTGCTGGTAAGAGTCTTGTTTGCCTCGGAATTTACATTGAATCCTATTCTCTCTGCCGCAACAGATATTGAATCTGCCTCTGTCAATCTTTGCCTTGAACACGTTGTTATGTCCTGTGTGTGTGCAACAAAAGTAGTCCTTTTTGAGTTAGGTGTTATTAGTAACCGATAGATAAATCTTAAGAAGTTATCATTACGCAAATCGGATCCTTGAGTAAAATCTACCAGAATAATTACGCCACTTTATAGATAAGGTATGGTGAGTTGTTTTGTTAGATGATGCTAACTATATTATGTGCATGCACTTAATTCGTTGTAGCTTAGGAAACAATGTTGAATTTTTTTTATGTGTATATATATAGCCTTAGTATTAATATAAGTGGGTTTTCTTGGAATATATATATATATATATGATCTCCTCTGTAAAAGCTATATGAAAAATATCAACTATTATATCAAGAGATGATTTCATAACACATTAAATGAATGTATATTAAACTTTGTGAAGTGAGGAAGATAAAATTAGACAAGCTTGATTACTTATTTATTTCAAACTAACAAATAACAAAGGTAAAAATATTAAGCGAGATAATGATAACGTCACTTTAGAGAATAAGCATTTCTTAAAATGGTTGAAAGGATGTTTTAATTTTTGCTTTTACATTAGTATATTACCTTGAAATACGTTATCTTTGAATGGGGGCTTCGTCCTTAGTTGACTTATAGGCGAATAGATAATAAATGTGTTATTTGATGTTTATTGCTTTGATTTGTTAGTGATGACTTTAATGTCCCTTATGATCTATCATTTGAACATGCTAACAAAAGTTATCCTTTTGTATGAGTATATATATAGGATTAATTGGAAATTATGTTTTATAGAGATTCTTTAGTAATGATTCTTTAGTAGGGTGCTTATAAGATATGGGATTATTCTTTAAGACCTTGTAATTAATGTGTTTATATTCAGAAAATGATTTATTTATAGGGGTTATTATAGGAGTTAGAAAATTAGAACTATGGTTACCATTGGAAATTGAGTGTTATTATGTAAATGAGTTTTAAAATTGTCCCTTGAATTGAGTTTTCATTCTTAATTATTTCTTTTGGATTGTTAGTTAGTCTTTATGACAATCTGAGTTTCTATTAAATGAGGTTCTTATATGGATAGTTATTTAGAACCTTGAGATTGTAATTGTTTTTGAGTAGGTTGGTTTATTTTAATTGAGAATGTGATTAGATAATTGTTGTCATTGCCATATTGCTGATTTTATGAATGTAATTTTTGTGCCACTGAAGGGGGTTCTCGTGAGGAGAAAATTGAGGTCTCCCATGGAACGCCTAGTTGGTGGCTTTTGGATGTTGAGTGATTTTTGTTGATATGTGGATTGCATTTCTGTTTTAAGGTTGATTGATTTGTGGATGGGGTTTGACGAAGCTTTCTTTGTGTGGCTTTTCTGGGTTAAACTCATCTTTGGGGGAAATTTTATCCTTGTGTTGGAATTATTGGGAAAAAACTCTTGTTGCTTCATTTTACCCTTGTTTGTGGATTGTCATCCTTGGGCTTCCAGAGGTTTGAGATGATTGTCAGTTGATGTTCTCTTTTTATGTGCCTTGATGTGGCAAGTGTTTTGGTTTCATGATTTTGAAAGGGTTGTACTGGAATCGTTGAGATTTTGATTATGTATTTATAGCGAGATGGGTAATGCCTCGCATGTTTCTCTATTGTGATCTAATGTTCTTATTATGTTGTACAACCCTTGGTTTTGGTTTGATGTTGTTGGGTCTCTAGGGAGAGTGGCTCCTCGTGGGGGCCGGCGCCCCGTTTAAGGGGAAGGGCACAGGATAACCCACGAGTGAGTTAGTAATTAAGTGAAAACCTAATAATTAACTTAGGAGGGTTGGGTAGTAATATCATTATAAGATTTAAAAATGGATGCCTCGTCTTCATTAGTGCTTCCGCAGACTAATGGAAGGCTGAGAAGGCCGTGGTTGGCAAGGTGTGACCTCGCTTCACGAGAGGGACGTGAGTTATGGACCGGCCTCGCTGGGAGGAAGGCACAGACAGCCATAGATGGGGACGCCCAGCTTGGGAGGAAGAGCCGCACAACCCATGGGGACTATGCGATGACACTCTCCCCTAGTTGCCCGGTGTTTTACTTTATTGTGTTCCTCTGGAAGTAGGTTATGGGAGTTGGTTTAGATTGTTGATATAGGGACTTATATTGTTTTTATGGAGTATTGCCTTGATACATCTTTGGTGTACTTTGTGGTCTTGTATGATCTCATTGATATTTGACTTATGATCTTGTACTCTTTTGGTACTGTGATATGATGTTATTGTATTGTTTAATTGCAAATTGGAATTGTATTATGTTTATTAATTCAGTTTGATTTGGAAGTGTTTCATGATCATCCTTTGGTTACTTATTTACTGGTTATTGCTTTGATTTATGTGATGAGATTTATGACTTTAAGTTATTATGTTGACTCTTGGATGTTGTTGATTATGTCATTGTAATCCTTGAAGTTTTTTTTTGATACTTTTGTATGTTGTTGAGTCTTGTGGTTCCATGTTTGGATGTTCTTGGTTGAGGACTCTTCTTGTCAGCTCCTTAGCACGGGGGGTGGGTCTTTGGACCCACATGGTCGGGTGGAACGTGATAAGCACCCCATTGGGTTCCTAGTCGAGGATCGAGAGGTGCAGATTGGTGCTGTTGCAGCGACTCCAGTGTTGTATTTGTCTTGGAGTCAGTTATGATACTTTGTATTTCTCTATTTATTTGTACCATGGTATCTTGTGTATGGTTTCCATTTATGTTTGGAAACACTTTTGTATCATTGTACCTCTAGAACATTGTATTGTAATGTAACGTTAAACCTTGTGTGGATAATGGCCATGGTAGTTGTTATTCATTGTGTTGAGTTAATTATGTATATGTTGTACTTACTCAAATGGTTTCTTATCAATGATATATCATGTATGTGTTACATTTGTTAATGTTTACTTTATTATGGATTATATCTTCAGCTTTTATTCTTTATTGTTGTTGTGTGGATCTAAGTCGCGTAATGACTCCTTGTGTACCCCAAGGGACGTATGTGTTAGTGAATCTACTTAAATGAAATTCATGTCATGACTTAATGTGTATTACATGTATGTTATGTTTACTTTTAAAAAAAAATTGTGCAGTGATCATTATTTAAATGTCCTTTGGGGTTCGCACGACGGGGCGTTACAGGGTTTGTTTATCTTGTGAGCCTACTAATCTACCTAGAATTTTGCATATATACTATTGGTCTATTGAGCTCGAAGAACTAACCATTTTTATCCTCAAGATCACCTTGAAGCATGAGAAGAGAGCACTCATGGCTACTATTATATTTCCAAAGGTATGTGGTGAATAATTTCTCATATCTAACCGCTTATCAAAACATCACAAATTACAAATGGATCATTGGTTTCCTATGCTAGGTTTGCACAAACTTCAACTAGGAATTCCTCGATATACATGAAGGCACATGAGACTCAAATCCATAAAATCATGGTGTGTGTCTAATGGCTTGGTTTGAGAGGGTAACCCACTCTCCTCCATCACTTATCAGGCTATAAAGTTTTTTGCTAGCTTAGTTGAATGAGAAATGCACCCTAAAGAGGAGTTATTTTGATTATCCACCCAAATTATATACCTTGTCAAAAAAACATATTTGGATTGAGACACTTAGTGATGAAATATAAGTCAAGATCACTTATAAAAAAATTCAAAAAATCAGTGCTTACTTTTGATCTCCAAAATCACCCTAAAGTGTGAGGAGGGAGCATACATAAGGCCCTTGCAATACACAAGTGAAGAAACTATTTTTTATCCTCAAGGTGACACTAAGGTGCAAGAGGAGAGCATACACAATCAAAACATGACAACACATAAGGTCACTTTTGATCCTCAAGATCACACTAAGACATAAGAGGAGAGCATACATGACACAAGCCACACAAACATGGAAAACAAAATGAATTTATTCATATAGATTAAACCATGAAGTTGGTGAAAATGGTTTGAATTTTTTATTTTTTGACATGTGAACCTACACACTTGGCAATCTACAAAAATCAAATCTTCAATATACAATTTTGCATTCAAAGAGGATTAGCAATAAAAACAATCCTTACAATTTAGCAAAAAATGACTTTGTCAAATAGAAAAAAAAATAGGACCAAAAAGTTCTTTGTGATTTTTTGAATAAATTAAAAAAATGTCAAAATTTGATTTATATGCAAAAAAGTTACACTTGTCACCAAAAAATCTTGTGAAAGTAAACTTCAAATTGAAATATCTAATACACAAGGCAAAAATTTTAAAAATCACATGTATTGCTATGAAGTGTTCAAACTAGATTTTTAAATACCTACAAAAATGTAAAAATCTAACTGTGTATGCCCAAGTGGGTGTTTGTTTAAAAAAAATACCTATTTTAGTGCAAAAAGAGGGGTGGAGTGGTGGATCTTTACTAGGTGGGCAAGGCTTGGATGGTGAATGGCGATAGGTTGGTAGCACGGTGCCACTTAGGTGGTGGGAAGTGTGGCAATGGTGGCAAGGCTAGCAAAAGCATAAGTAGTAGTGGTGGCATGATAGCACGTGACCACTAAAGGAGGGCAATTTTTGAGCTAGTGGTTGGTGATTAACCTATCATTGGGGCTATAATCCCTTAAACCATGCCTACATATGGTACTATAGTAGCCTACTTGTGCAAGATACATGTAAATAATTTTTTTTCACTATATATAATATTATTAAAAATAAATAAAATATATATTAATAATATATTTGTATGTCATACCATACTCCTATGTAGAAGTCATACGACCTCTCAAATAAAAAAATAGACTCAAATTTTATATGGACTTAAGGGACTTTGACCTTCTAGACACAATGGCATGGTCTAGTTTGCACCAAAGCTACCTCGAATGCAAATGACCTACAAAATATTCTATAAAAAATGGCATGCAAAACTTGCTAAATCAAGCTATAAAAGGCCTACAAAACCAAACTTAAATAAAAGGCAAGGTCCCACCCAATTTGCCAAAATGTATATGCCTCATTTATAACAAAATGTAAAGAGAATAAAATAACATTAAACCATTCTAATCAAACCATACCTCTGAGAGTTAAAGAGAGTTCAAACAACATAAATACTTGATACTCAGCAATATAAACCTTCTCTGTTGAAGTAGATTGCTCAAGATATAATTAATTGTGGTTGCTCATCAACTCATGTAACATGTCCCTATCAAAAGCTCTAATGATCATAGATGTTTTAATGAAAATTTGGGTTGAATTTATAGATGTTTGAATAGGAATATGAATAGTGACGATTTGATCTTGAATGAATGGAAAAAATTGATTGAGATGAGTGGAGGATCTTAATATGCTAGAATAGTTAAAAAGGAGTTATAATAACTCCTTAGTTGGCTCTAAAATATGTGAGAGTAATTAATTATTTTTATTTATTCATTTTGACTAATTAGATATGCATGAAGTAAAATTGGAGGGAATCATGGAGTTATGATGGAATATGAGGATAATCAACTTTTTTGTTATTTGTAGAGAAATAAGTCAAAATTGATGTATTTATTTATCTTGAAATAAATGAATAAACATGTGCCTAATTAACAAAATAATGCAAATTATTTATTTAATTAACAATGATAAATTAAAAGAGAAATTAACATGACATTGAGGAAGTGTTGACATAGTATTAGGATGCAATGTTAGGTGCAATATTTGAAGGTGGTGAGAATTAAGTGTCTAGAAAAAGTTTTGTTAGTACCTTCTATATGCATGTGCTAAGGCCTTCTATAACCTCTTTAGTGGCCTTAAAGAAAGCAAAAAAGAAAATTTAAGAATTTAAGAAATAGTTTGTTGCATTTATATGTTGGTAGACCTATGCATTCCACCTCTAATAAGTTATATGTAAAACAGACCAATTATACACCAAACAAATTTTTGTTTTTTTTTGGACTCATAACAATATTAGATAGCCTCCTTGGCCTTATATAGATGATTTGTTGTGGCTTTCTCCATCACCATTCATAAAATTTTGACCAAAAATTCAATCACCCAAAACAAAAAGTAGAGTTTTTCAAATTAAAATAAATAGAAAATTTAAATGACATTTTTTGTTAAAAGGTAAATGAAAAATGTACAAGTTTTATAGACTTGGAATTAAATTTATTACATTGAGTTCAAAGCTACCTTGGAAATCCCATCCATACTTTGGGAAACATACCATCAATGATGGTTTTTATGACCCTTACCCCTTTAGCTTATGTGATAGACTCCAACCACCTAATTCTCTCAAAGAGACATTAGTTAGACTACAATGCTTTGCAGCGTTATGAAGTTCTAAGTAAATTGTGTGAGACTCAAAGAGACATTAGTGAGACTACAATGCTTTGCAGCGTTATGAAGTTCAAAGTAAATTGTGTGGCTCTCAATCACATAAGCTCATTTCTTTTGGTGTTTTTTTCTTTTTTAATCATCAAGGTGTAACACCCCAATGTGATTGCAGATATGTTTGGTAGTGTTTCCTCTTCAACCACATTTTTAACTCATCTAAGTTTTGCGTATTTCCTCATGTAGAAAAGCAATGCAATGAACAACACAAAGGCTTAAAAAATAATAAATAAAGTACCCATCTTCAAGAAGCCTTCTTACTTAACATGTATTCTTTTGCCCTTTTTGCAACCAATTCTTTTTTCAATCATCTACTATGATCTCAATATTTTTAACAAAATCTTCCTACAAGTGTCCATTCCAATAATGTGGACTAGGTGGTTTGGAACACTTTTCTAGAAACACTCAATGTTTTCAATAACAATATCAAAAATGTGCTCCTCACAACATAAAACAGTATGCTATAATACCAAAAATGTAAAGGTGTCATTCTCACCTTAGGATGCTTCTCCTGGTTCTAAGCAATGCCTTCAAGTGAATATTGCACTTGATGCATAACAAGGAACAATGAATCCCTATCACTGCAGCTAATTACAACAATCTCCAGTGAATGAACCCTGAACCCATGACACAAGACAAGATCCTACTATGTTAGTCTTTGATTTAGGAGAAGAATTCATAATACCTGCAATTGCTTCAATTGTCCTCTTCTTTTGTAATTTATCCTCATGCATAGCAAGTATAGTCTCATCTCTTGTATAAGTCATGGTTGCCTTTAGTTATACAGTTGTACATGTTGGTCAAGAATTTGTGCAAGTTTGACAGTTGAAGCAATTGATGTGTCCTCTCATCCTCAAGCCACAATAATTGTACATCGGCACCCATCCCTCTCAACAAGTGGGGTCCTCATACTTGCCATCATTATGATTACTTGTGGATGTTGTCTCTAACTATAAAGTTGGAAACCCTAGCAACAAGAAAAACTGAAGTTTGACTATAAAAATTACAAATCCTGGCTTTGAAAGAAAGAGTAAAATGAAAGAATGAAAACATGTAAGTGCTAGAACCCAACAAAAATGAATGAAAATTTAGCAAAAAACTAAATCAAGAAACACACAAAAAAGGAGTTGCATACCTTTCAAATCTGTTAAATAGATCCACCAAGTCAGAGATCCCTCAAATCCTGTTCAATTGAAAATTGATGCCATAAGAGTGTCAAGGAGTCTACAGCACAAGTAAATATCTGAACAGTGCAAAAGAAGAGATTTGGGGCTACTTTTTGCTGTGGATTATCATTCTACATGATAATCATAGCTTTTAAATTGGACTCATTAAGTTTGCCAATCAGTACCCTCCTAGAACTCCCCGGCAAGTTTATGGGTGAGGAACTGGCAACCCCTTTTTCATTGCAACTAACTCCCAGGATCTCCATTGTGCTTCATTTTCACCTAGTGAGGAAAGAAATTTTATCGTATGTCACTGTTTTCTCCCAAAAACTATTAGGAATTACAGAGCCAAGTTTGAAGGGAAGTTCACTTGTCTTACATACAAAGTAAAGTGAGATGGAGAAAGAAAGAGTATTCTTTGGCTTAAAATTAAGGGGAGAAGTATGTCATATTATCCAAGCATACTGATTATGTCCTTTTCAGTTTCACAGCAATAAATTTAGAACATGCCATACTAGTATACATATTGTCGAATAAGTTCAACTCTTAATCTTCGTTTCACTTTGACATAGTAGTATCTGTCGAATACACATATTGTTGAGAATTTAACAAATTAACTCTGGGTTTTAAATGATTAAAACCAGACAAGGTACTTTTTAAAAGCCTATTTGTATGCATTTTAGATGCGCCCTTGAAACCAAGCCCCAGTGTCAAAAAATTGTTTCCAATGAGAAATTAACTCTACATAATGCACTTATTACAAAAGAACATAGTTAATATACCCAAATATGCACCTAGCGATTACCATCGAAGGTTTGTAGTAAATTATTGAGAGGAAAAAAAATATATATATATAATTTTTGTGGTGCTCCTCCTAAAGAAATTATTAGAATGCTTGCTCGGATTTAAATCAGATTTTTCCGACTTCTCTAAATGTCCTTCCAGAATAGACTCTTAATTTTCCTCTGCTTCTACAGAGGAAAGCAGATAAACAGCTTATTTTTAGTGCCGAACATGCTATTGTGGATTTTAATCTCATATGCGATCCCTCTCTGAGAATGATTATTATCTTTTGTGTCTAGCAAGAACTCATACCCCAGACAAAAAACACTTCTGTACTTTGGTTTCAATAAATGAGTGACAGAACTAAGAATTTGTGAGCCCACTCTCAAACGTATTAGAATCGGATGATTAATACATGTTACATTTTGCATTTTTTGCATATAAACATCGCCAATGGAAAGCCTTAAACAGAGGAATACCGTGGAAGTATATCTCAACAAGTATGTGGATTTACACAGATTTTATGTTTTATCTGCTGGAGCACACATAGAATCTGACACATTAAAACCATGTTGAGAATCATTGAAATAAAGAGAAAAAGCAATACAAATTAGCTCATTTATAGTATTAGGCGCTGCTTTTTAATCACTCAAATAAATGAATGTAATTGGTTGTTATTCCCTCTTGCACCTACCATATGATTTGTGCTCACTTTACCATGAGCTTTTTTATTTGAAAAACAATGCAGCCTCAGTATCAAGGAATGCCTCGGCATTTTTACCTCTGATTTCTTAAGGCTTAAATCTCCAGACTCTATCATACAATACTCCATAACCCATATAATATCCACAGAATACAGTCGTGATGGCTTGGCAACATGGTCTTAACAATTTTGTTATTGGGCACAGTAAATTCTGTGACTCTGGGTTAGTTCACCAGTTACTATCAAATGAAAGGCAGGAACTCTCACTACATGTTTATATAATGTACACAATCACTCAGGAAGTTCTATCTCACAAAACTTGAATATTTCCTATGATGCCCCCTAGTTCTTACCACTCAGCTTTGATTCTGTACTTTGAACAGTGACAAACTGGTTACCAAGTGCCACCGCAGCAGATTCTACATGCTGAAGGAGGAACTCATATATTTTCCTTCTCAGTCTGACCAAGGTATCAGCCAGTTCAGTGTCTGCAGTTCCTTCATCATCATCAGAATTGAGAACCTTTTGAGGATTGATTTCATCCAACCAATCGTTGACTCTCTTAATCTGAGACAGCATGGCTGCAATTTGGTTATTATCTGTTTGTGCACCTATTCTTGCTCCAGTACTGTCGTTTCCATTTTCACTATTACGAGCGAATTGAGAACCATCGTCTAAGTACCCTTCCATGAACCTCAAGAACCAGGTCTGTGATTCACTCTGTAGACGTCTTGCTAGATCTGCAGCTTCATCTAGACCATTTCCTTTCACCCACTCAATAACCGGTGGTTCCCTTGGAGATTCTGAAACATTTTTCAACATACTTTTTCCAGAAGTACCCGGTGCAATAACTCCATTTGACATCCTCCGCAACGCAATCCCTGCTGACTTTGAAGGAAGCTTAGTCTCCCCATTTTCAATGGAGCGTCTTTTTTCACCTGCATTTTGAGACACATTGCCCATTCCTTTGCTAGGAAGAGGCTGTGAAGAGGGGTTTGACAGTTTTTTTGAGGGTGGGTACTGTACTAATAAATTCTGGCTTTTCTGTGTTGAGGGTATTGAAGGAGTTTCAAGCAGAACCAATGCTTTGTTGTTGATAGCTGTTTCTTGACTAAATTTTCCTTGTGTCGTTCTTGGTACTAGGCTTGATGACTGCTTACTAAGAAGAGTAAATGATGATAAATCTGTGGCTAAAGCTGCTTGAACCCATGATGTTGCTCTCCTCTTTTTTTCTGATGAAATATTCAAAGCTTCATTCAATAAATTTCTATCAATTGTTTCATCTTCTGAACATTGTTCAAAATTCCTAGATTTAGCCAAGGAATCTACAACAAAACAAGCTTGCCGCAACTCTACATGAAGATTTAAGAATGTCTCCACAATAGACTGAGGATTGTCTGACTTTGCCGACACACACAGCTCTGCAAATATACTGACAAAAAAATGAATCAGTGGAAGCTATTCTGTATTAAACAAGACACACAGTCTAGGTGAAATGTTCAACTGCATGTACAATTGAGTGATTCAAATCACATCAATTTAAAGTAATGTTATAGAGCCATGTAAAAACAACAGACATCTTAAGATCCTCTAAAATGTTTTGGGCCTTGCAAATCCATTTGTCATCAATGATCATTTTAACTTCAAACAGAAATTGCTCCAGGTAAGATACGTTTTGGCAAATAGTTTTAACTAGAATAATTTACATGAACAAATCAAGGATAACTAATGAATGCAAAATTAAAATTATTTGGAGAGATACAAGCAATGTTCCACAGAATCTCCGAATGGGGGATGCAGGGACAGGTTTTGGGGATGGCAAATTATTCCAAAAATTTGGGGACAGCCACTAAGTAAATAAACAATTTATAATTATTGTATAATATATTATATAAATATAAATTAAAATAAATATAAACTATAATAAATGATTATCCTATTTGCGGATAACATGCAGGCATTGGTAGAGAGATCAAACTTGAAGTGACTAGTTGAAACTCAAGGTTCAAAACAATAAAAATTAAAAACATAAAAGTTAAAACAAATGTTACTAAGATATTGTAATTACAACTGAATGACGAGGATAGTGTAAAGAATACAGAGGAGTAGGTGAATGATAGACAGCAGGGCGCTGAAAGTGAGGATTGTGCAGTTGAAGAAGTGGATTATCGTGACTCTTTTTATTTTTTAAATTATTTTCTTCTCTGTTTTTGTTTTGCCTGCTTAACAGGAAATAGTAATGTGGATCTAGAAATTTGCAAACATTTATGAAAAGAAAATTTACAGAGGTTAACTGGGATTGTAAAAAAGAACTTTTTATTTGGTAATGGCATGGAGGCATCCCCTGCATAGGGGAAAGTCCCCAGGAACATCCCCTGAATTGTAGGACCATCCCAGGGATGGCCACCTCTGCAGGCAGTGCCCAAAGGGACTAGAGGGGTTTTTTGGTTCCCATCCTGCCATACCCAGGATCTCCCCAATCTGGGTTTGTCCCAAAAACTGGAGTATTGTATAATGTATAAATATTAGTGGCAAGCAAATTCAACGTGCCACTCTGTAAGAAAAATGACATACATTAAATCTAGAACATTCATCAATATATTTCAGTCATGGATCATCATTTATTCATAGTATTTCCAATTTTTTGCTATTCAGAATGGTCAAGCTTTAGGAAAGCAGAGCTGCAGAGCTCATCCATCCTTGGAACTATGATTATAGGCTAAGTCACAGGTTTGTGTTTGGCAATGAAAAAATTCGGAACAAGTTTATCAGCTGATGAAAATTGGGAAAAAAATCATGATTAAGTTCAAAGAATATAAATGTGTATTATGCATTTTTAAGTATTTTTATTTTCAAAAAAATAATATAAAAATATGACAATGGTGATATTAAACTAGACATTTAAACCATAGAAGCATATATCTTTATTTATTGCGACTTCTCCTGACATGTCTTTTATTGCTGCCTCTACCAATAAATTGCCAAAAGAACTCACGAGAAATTGAATTTATTAGCTCAACACATTTCTACGAGTATTTGACTGATTTTTCACCAATTTATTGCCAATAAAATGTGATGAATCATGATTTAGAAAAAACATAACTTTTTGGTTAGTAATTGCAATTTTTTCACACTCAATTGGAATTTTTTTGTAAAAACACTAGGGTTGGGATTTTTTTCTATTTTTGCAGCATTTTTTTCTGATTTTTCGTATCCCTAACCCTAGCCCAGAATTTTCCCATTTTTTCTTAGTTTTACCCTCATAAATTAAAAATATTTTTATCTTAATTTGTCAAGAAATTCCTGAGAATGACATTGCATCTATGATTTAAACTATTCATGATCATGTTATCTAATCAATAAAATAAAACTAAAAACATTGATATTTATAATTATAAATTCATATACATCTTTGATAAAAGTATAAAAAAATAAAAATCAATTATGTACTAAGAGTTGGTAACAAGGTACTGCTTTTATCTAATGCTTCTCAACAGGGATACTGCTGGACTTACAATTCTCCTACCCGCACTCCTACAGTTTGAATGCCTCACCTACTTCTCACCTCCTTTCCCCTCCTATATAGCTTGAATACTTTCTCCTTCTAAGTTCTATATCATCCTATAGGGCAACTACTTGTTTTCCCTCCTTACACTCCGCTACCTATGGTCCTGCCACACAGTACTGCTGGATCGGGACTATCACTCCAGCACACCTACCAGCACTAAGATGCCTTTGGGGAGAATTGAACCTTTTGTCTCCAACATGAAAACCAAGTGGTCCTTCCAATTGACCACAACCCCTTCGACATCTTTAATAAACTTTTACAAACATTCAATATTCGTATTTAAAATTTATATTTAAATAAAATTTTAAGAAAGATTTGATACCTAAAACTAGAATTCAAACAAAATGTATATTATCTTAATATGAAATCATACTATATATTGAGTTATATATGCTACTAATATTTTACTATTATTCTAGTTTTTACAAAAATCCTGCACTCATATCGTAATCCAACACAACCATGTGGCCATTTTATCAGTACAAGGTACAGACTGCAAGTGTGGAAGCCCAATCAATCTCAGGGAGCACCCATCTCTTCCACATGCTAACACAAGTGAACTGGAGCAGCAGGTTCAAATACTCAAAACTGGACACCATGTTCTCCTTTGAACTAATAGGCATAGTTTTAATTCTTACAACAAAACATGGCAATTGCAGCACTGCTGCAGGGCAGTATGAGATGAGAAGATGGACTATGAGTCAAGGTGGTATGGTGAGACAACCAGCAAACAGAAAAAATCCCTAAAAAAATATTAAGTCACATTCATAAAACGTCATGTCTTTTGTAATCATTAAGTACATATGAATTTAATTGGCAGTATTAAATGGTTATTTTAGACCAAAATTAAATTCACTGACTTTCAGACCCCTTCCATAACAATCAGGGTTAATGTGAAACCTCTCGAATAAAAAGTAACATCAATGAGAGAAGAAATCTTAGGTAGGTTGTAATGTCCCCTTTTTCCTAGGCAGTTATTAGTTGCAGAGGTTAGTCCATCACTTGGTCCCCATGGACTAATAGGGTGGTTATGGGAGCCTTTGAGGGCGTTTGTGGACTTGTTCAATCAACCTTTTGAGTTCTATTGTTTTTTTCCAACTTAGTGTTTACTATGGATTTTGTTGTGTACCCTCCAAAGCCTATTTTGGAAACTTTGTCCATACTTACTATTTATAGTAAGTCACAGGGGATCGCTAGTACAGTAAGTTGGCAGTATTACTATATTGGGCATAATGGCGAATTTATATCTTGGATTTATCTTGGTTTAATTATGGTCCTATGTATTAAGTTTTAATAATGTCAATAATAAAGTTAAGTTAAATATTTAACTTTATTCCTTATTAATATATTTTAAAGGACTTTATGAAAAGGGGGTATAAGTGATATTTAAAAAAAATTATAATATAAGTTGAGCGCCCAATTTAAAGGGGATAAAAGGCGGGAATTTAAATTAAATTAAATATAATGCAAAAGCCAACTTGTGCATGGGAGTTTGGGGAAATATAAAAGCCCTTTGAGAGCTCATTTGCACATTCATGTTTTGGAGAATTTTGATAAGAGTTTTGCAGGTAGGCTGGAGAGTCTGAAAATCTCGATTTCATTGAGGACGAAAACCTTCATGAGGAACAACATGCTGCAGGAGTGAAAGATCTCCCAAGGCTGCTAGCTGACAACTTTGTTCAAGGGTTGTGCTTGTGCTTCACAATTACAAGGAAAGATTCAATTTAGGTTTTGGAGGATTAATCAAGAAATCTGAGATATATTGATCATTTTTAGAGCAAGGGATTTACAGAGAGTACGGAAGAAATTATTGGAGTAATTGCTTGCACGAGTTGCCAGGAAGGCTGGGACGCCATTATTCATCACAAGCTTCAAGTCTCTTATTGGGCGTGGGTAATTTGATACCCTAGGCGTGAGGATTAGCAGCCATTTATGAGTTGGGTTGGTGCATTGAAATCTCCTAATCGATTATCCTATTGTAGTTGGGCGATCCACATTGCATTGTCAATGAATGTTTCTTGCTGGTCGTGGGAGTGATACTAAGGAAATCGTGGCATTTCCTTCCTGAGTATTGTGATCCAGACACAACTGCTGGGCACCTCCTTGCTGCTAATGAAAGGGGTGAATCCAAGAGTGCGACGAAGTCGCGGACAGCTTGTTTACATAATTGACCTCCTTATGCTAGGTGTGAGTGTCAATTTCAGAAGTTGAAGCTTATTCACCTGCTGCAAAGTGGTGTGTGGGACTCTAAGGAGTCATTTTCATAGTTGTCAGGAGACTGGTACTAGTACTGGTACAGGAGACTGGTACCGGTACCGGTATGGCTTTTTTTGAAAATAGGAGACGGGGGTACTTGGAGACACCATCTTTTTTTTTAATATAAATAAAAAAATAAAAAAATTAATAATTTATAGAAAATATCATGACATTGAACTTTCAAAACAAGAGTAGTATTAAAGTTTAACAATGAACATTAACTTTAAATACCCAAATGCCATTGTGTCAGAGTCAAAGAGTTCATACTTCATAATCATAGTTCACATTTGACAGTACACATTTGATATTTAATTTTTGATTACATATTGAAATTCAGAAATATTGATAGCTTGATAGGCTGATACGCAAACAAAAAACAAAAAACAGAAATCTATCATCTACACATCATGATACTTGCATTTTCAGCTGGAGAACGGGAAAACCTATGTTTAAAACGCATTTTTTTCATTACTTTTCAATGTTTTCATGTGTTTTTGGCTTTTATGCGATGGGAAATGCGTAGGAGACAGCGGGAGATGGCACTTTCCTGAGCAGGAGACTTCAAGAGACGTCAGGAGTCTTCGTCCGCGTCTCAGCACTGTTGGAGGCGTCTCAGGAGACGTTTCAAGTACTGGAGATGCGTCTCAGAGGGTAGGAGACGTGTCTCCCAATAACTATGGTTGTTTTGCTATCATTATTATTTGCCTGCCATACATTGGAGGGGTTCATTGCTAACCACTGAAAATCATAAGGTGCATGAAGACTTTCATACTTCCGTATTTAATGATCTGTGTTGAGACTTGGAAATCAAACCTGTGCTTCTTTAAAATCAGATATATGTAATTGATGTTGCTTACCCGAACAATATTGATGTATTGGTTAGATGTTATTGCTAATTCATTGTCATTGAAAGAGCATTTCCTATGATAAGTTTAGTGCATGCAATTTCTATTCAACACCTGCTAGAAAATAACTCAGTTTAGTTGCAAGAGAACAGTTTGACAAAATGCCTGCATTGTCAAACTGAAATAATCAGGCAAATTCGCAAAGGTGTTGTTCCAACTGGGGTGGAACATTACATAGGTGTAGAGCGAGGTAAAGTGACCAAGGTAGAAGCAAATGAGTTGTGAAGAAGGGAAGGAAAGTGAGGATAGAAGAGTGTAAGGTAGAAGATGTTAAAAAGAAGAAAGGCAGAAAATGAAGAAGAGATTCAAGGGAATTGATGTGTGGTACCATGCTGAGAGTAGGAAACAAGTATGTGTTGGAAGGTAGAAACAACTGCAGCCGAGACATGAAAACAAGGGAGGGGTAGATTCCTAAACGGCTAAAAACAGAACCCGTAACAACTTGAATCAACCCTGGGTGCCATATTTGTGTTGAAGACATAACAGGGAACACTAAAACATTGTTTAACGGGGGTATCATTCAGTATTCCAATCCAAGTGATAGGTGTAAACAGGAATATTCCAATTATAGACCAAATAAAGGTTGTGAAAAGACTGAGAGAAAGTACCTATAGCTTAAAAATGTACCAACATAGTCATAAGCAAGTTGTTTTGAAGAGACTAAAATCATTACTTCGATGAAGCACAATTGGCAAACAAGGTGCAAAGGTAGAAAAGATTTTACCAATTAATAATATAACATGCCAATTAAAGAATAGCATCCTCAAAACTTAACTAATAGTTCATTTTTTATGCTTATAAAACCTTGCAAATTCTATTAAAGTAGATTTAAAATGATATGAACTAAAACACAATCATAAACCAAATTGAAATCTTAAAATTTGAAGCACAATTAAAACTGTCTCTCTTCTGCAACCGCCAACATACAAAGGGAAGGTAACCAATCTTCAAGGTTTTGCTTTCATGCCATTCTAAATGGATAAGCAATCATATTGCTGTTACATTGCATGGCTTTAATTTCCCATCTTATTTTATTATATTTTTCCTAAATTGTTGTACAGAAATTGAACCTTACCATTTAACTTGGATAAGATAAGAACATGCAAACTTATTTTGTTCCTTGTATCATGCAAACTTGGCGCACCTTGACATGCAACATTGATGTCCTTTATTTGCATTTACATGGCATTGATGTCCTTTATTTGCATTTACATGGGTAATATCATAACAATGTCATGCTTTACTCTTATTTCTTATCTCATGTTTTTTAACAGGCAATATTTTCATGTGAAATGTGTTAGGCTCATTACAAGTCTGCATTGTCTGAATTGATTGGTCACCAATTAATTAACCACTGAAGGATGTTAGAGTATGTCAGGTCCCTCCTATAGAGTATCCTCTATAGGAAGACCTTTACATTGCACCAATCATTTTATAACAACCTCATTCCTTAGCCTTTTATCTCTAAAAGGCAAGGTGCAGTTAGTAATTAGAATCAATTTTCCACGTGGTCAAGGGGAGGCGATGTTTGTGAGACTGTCAAATTTCTACCAATTGATTTCTTTAAGTTATAGGCTACCAGTGAAGAGTAGTAAATGAACCATAATGCTTGGTAGATACTTTCTCTTACAGCTTCTTAAAAGCAATCTATTTTTAAGACTACAGACAAAGGAAAACCCAATCTCAAACTATGAATTCCTTTTCTGAGCAATGCTGATATGCATTCAATTTCATCCTATCCTATGTTGCTCTAAAATTATCCTGCAGGATATGCTGACCAGCTAACATGAAATCTCAAACTGCTAGTATTTTGGTATCCTGTATACTGGATTCTAGTGAAAGGGGTGGATTATATCTATACAAAGCCCTGAATAGTTCATACCAATTGACAATTTGACATTTAATAGTTGAAATTGTACCAATTTTCTGCAAGGTGTAACCATGATAGTCAAATAGTTTGTAACTTCATAAGTCTGCCACATAGTTATGTAGATACCCCTTCAAGGTCTTGCTCATAATTTTTGTTTGGCCATCAGTTTGAAGGTGGTAGCTACCACTGAATGACAAACTGCTACCGGTTAACTCAAAAAGGTATTTCAGAGTTTACTTGTAAAATTTGGATCCCTATCTATTGCAATTGTTTTGGACAGCCTATGCAACTTATAATAATTTTCCATAAACACCACTAAAATTATTGATAGGGATTAACTAGGTATTTGGTTAATCTCTTGACAAGATGCAATTTTATCACTTGCTTTAGGAATACCTACAATGAAGTCCAAGCTGATAAGACTCCCATTTATCAATGGGGGTGTCTGATGATTAAAGCAAGCATAGACTTTTCAAAGTTTCCACTTTAAGCCACAAACAACATTAGAACCTCTTTCATACCACTTAAATAGATTAGACATTCTCTAAAACTCACAAAGAATTATCTTGAGCCTAGGTTAAATAGTGGGGTCAATCAAATACAGTGCTCTTGTGGAAAACCTTACATGGGAGAGACAAGAAGACCTAGCTTAACAAAGATTAAAGAACAGAACTCAAGCATTCTCTATATTGGGGTTTAGAAGTCAAAGCTTGCAAAGCAAATTGACAAGACTAAGCATTAGATCTACATAGAAAAGCCAAAATAATTGCAAAAAAGGATTTGCTATTTCTAAAGAAAGCCTAGGAAATTAGTTGGTATTGGTAAACAACAACTTGAATAGGAATGAAGATCTAAATCTCAGTCAATCTCCATAGATATGAAATGATTATAGATCATGTTCCTGATCTTGAAGTCAAAAATCAGAATTTTAATAACAGTGACAACAGAGATCCTATCTCTCCACCATAGGTGCTTTTGAATATGATGATTATGAAGAGAGCAACAATCAGAAGTGTTGCTGGGAATCATATTCATGGAAGTACTGCATGGATTTTCTTTTACTGTGTTGAGTACTGCAGCATATTCTCTGTGTCTATGATATTTCCTGCTCCTTTGCTCACGCGGTGTTGAATGGATATGTCTAACAGCTGATTGCTGAACCTTTTTAGTGATTTTGGTGGGATTGTAAATGTGTATCTGCCCAGTTGTGGGGCTGATGTGATCTCTTTGACACATCCATATTGTAACCTGTTTTATTTTTGGTAATAGATCACCAATTTTTTGAAATAAACCTCAGTCAATCTTGGAGATCTGAGACCTGTACTTTAGAAGCTTCGAGAAAACATGGAAAATAATGAATATAATTAAACATTTCAATTTTTAAAAATGACTTATTTTAAAATTTGCCAAAATAATTAAAAATTTCTATGTTAACAGTTCTAAGACTCAACATTAGGGTTGGTTGGACCGTTTCACAATTCATTCTACAATGGCTATTATTTCTCAACAGCTAGACTCCTTACGTGAGTTCCTTTGAGAATCATAAAGATTCACTGAAATCCATGAAGCGCCCTAATTTACCCACTTTTGATCTTGGTCGTGAATTACATTGGCAGATTAAAAACATCAATTCATAGAACAGCCTACATCGCTCCATACAACTCATCAATCAACTCCCAGGCCCTACGAATAAGATTCTTTAGTCTTCTTTCAGGCACAATAAGCAATGTGTACGCAAAAAGAAACATCCTTCCAAAACAATACCATCGGTGCAGCAAGAAAATCTGCCCCATGTCAAGTAATTCCTGTGCCACCTTTCAATCTCAACATAGAACAAATGGGGGCATGAATAAGGAACAATCATTGGATTTTGTGCCCTTTTCCAGCTCTATGGCATGCCCTTTAACCCTAGCTAGTGGAACACACTTATGGAGGTCATCAAACCCCACTTGCTACTATTTTTTATGTTTCCCTGAACCAATTGGAGTATGCAAACCCTTCAAGGTGGGGCAACTGATTACACATCCTGGTTTCCCTGATTGAGCTCCTTTTGTAGTATATTATTAGAAGGCTACTAAACTCTACTTTGATGTTATTTACCTTCTTGTATGAATTCCATTATTCCAGATACAACTCTTACAATTCCATGCAGATTTCACCAAGCCCATGAAGCTATTGTATGCCCTATAACATATTAGTGTCACCAAAATATAGGATATAAAAATCAGTAGTCGTTGAATAAAACCCTATTCTAAGGTCCATCTGATTGTTCCATCTACAATGAAATTATGTACATGCCCTCTATAGATCACTTAAACTCACTTCGATCTCATTCCTAGGATTATGTAAATTCTTGATACCAATGAAACAGACTGAAAAGTAAAATACAAATTTGGAAATTCTATAACAATGTTGCCATGACAATAACAAAATCACCTTTGTAAAGAGAGTTTTTTAGGGGGCCAAAAAGGCTTGCAAAATGTTACGAAGCTTTGTAAGGTGAGAATCCTCTTCCTAATAGCCTTAATTTTTTGTACAACGGGTTAGGACCAAATTGATAGAAAAAATCTTTGGAAATCTATTTTTCAACATTTAACCATACATTATTTAGGAGTATCCTTGGGTTAATGCAATCTTGCATCTCCCAAAAATAGATGTTTTGCTTCCCACATGCTTATCTTGCGTGTACCTTGTGTTGTAGTATTTTGCCACTTGCTAGCATAACCACACACTATGTAGTGTTGGGTGGCTTTTGGCAATCTATGCATTATGTTGCATGTTGGCGTGTCTCCATGTATCTCTGTCAAGCAAAAGTCCTTTTTTGTTGAAGGAGCACAAATTATTTTGCACCAAAGCTTTGCCATTGATCCTTCCCATAGTCTTTTTTTCCACGCATGTACTTCAAAATGATTGATTGATGCCATATGTCGAGGAATTGGTCATTCTATCAAACTGCTTTTGTTAGACGATGTAATTAGATCTTCTAATAGGTGTCAGTCCTAGAGTTAGAAGAATGTCAATTTGAATTCATTACAAAATGGTTGGATTTTTCTCTATTGCATTGCACCCTACACATTGAGCAATCTTTCTAAACACACATTTATTTTAGTGACCAATTTCTATCTTGCATGGTAGCATAAGTGGCAAGTACTATATAATGAAAAGCCTTCGTTATTTGAACAAATTGGTGAAGTCGGTTGGTTCATTAGATTTTCGGTACAGCTTAGAGCTTGATTGTAGTTACAAAGTCTTTGCACATATATCTCTAGAATTGGGTAGCAACACAATTTGGGTTTTGCATATCAATGGCCCTTGTATTATTTCCATTCTTTTCAACAATTTTATTTGGTTTCCATTGTTTCTTCCTTTTCTTGCTTATGCATGTGTGCTTTGTGGATTTGTTCGACAATTGTTCATTTGACCCCCAAGTTGCCACTACACCAATTTTGTATCAAGCTTTTTATTTTAAGTCCTAGAGGGGAGCTCAGGAGAGTTCCATTAATAAAGATTTCACGCAAAGCCTTGTCCCATTGCAAGTGAACCAATGAAGATGGTTCACAAAGTAGGAAGAAGAGGTGTGAGAAAAAAACAAGCAGCCCACATTCTAAATCTCATTGATTCATTAGAACAATGGAGAACATCAACAAAGATAAGAGAAGATCTCGATGCATAGGGAATTGTTGTAGATCCAATTGGTGATGAAGAAACCACCACAATAGAGGAAAGTTTCACCATCACCTTGTTGAAGGCGAAAGCAAGCCGAGGTTTGATCTCCCTAGCTACTCAAGCCTAAATCCAAAAGAGTTGATTGAATGGATCAATAAGCTAGAGATATATTTCAAGTTTGAATAAATTGCAGATAGAAAAGAGTAAAGCACACCACCATGAAGTTGAGAGGGCATGATTCCTTATGCTGGGACTTGATCCAAAAAAGTTAAGTGCAAAAGTAGAAGTGCAAGATCTTGTACTAGGATCACATGGTACCCAAGATTAACAAGAAATTTTTGCTAACCAACTATGCATTGGATCTACACAAGAAGCTCCAAACTTGCACCAATGAGTGACACTCATGAAGGAGTGCACTAGGTAGTTCGTTAGACTATAAATTTTCATTACTCATGTGAAAGGCAACGTTGAGAAAGTGTCAAACTATGTGAATACATTGTGCACCTCCATCTAGCATGAGATGTGTTTGCTTACCATTCAATTTGTTGAGGATGCCTACCAACTTGTGCTCAAGGTGGAAGAGAAGTTATCCTATTGACAACAAAGAGCACAAAGTAGTGGTAAGGGCAAGGACAAAAAGTGCAAGCAAAGCACAAGAAGGCAAGCCTTTGCACAAAAGGAAATTACAGAAACCAATGGCGCAATGTCAAGCCAAAACAAATCTTAAATCAAGGGGAAGATAAAAGACAAATTCATAATAAAAACTGTTTTCAAGGTTGAATCTGATTGGTGGATAAAGACGTTTCTTTGCAATTGTTGAGCCACTCCTTAAGGACCACATACTAGAATATTTGTTATTCATTTCAGCAGATCTAATATCCATAATTTTCATAACTGCAGATCTGATAATTGTATAGCAAGTAAGAATATTCAGGGATTGATTGTATGGCTTATCACCTATACTTATAATGGAAATATTCTAATTTGTAGAATTAACTCTTGAAAGTTGTTGAGGAGAACTGAATTTGATAAAAAAACAGATAATATCCCATTCAGGATATGACAACACATCTACTAGGTGTCATCTTTCTTGCACACCATTACCATTGGAGAGAAGTAAACACTTTGACCGTGCCTAATAATACCTGTCTCTAGCATCCCTTGTACCATCTTCTCAATCTCACTTCTCTATGCATAGGGGTACTTGTAAGGCTTAATGTTGGGTGGTTGACTCTCAAGTACTAGTTGAATGGAATGATAATGATCTCTTTTATGAGACAATCCTCTTGGCATATCTCCAAAAACTGCTAAGTGACTATCCACAACTACTTGCAAATTTGGCAATGTAGAAACATTTGACTAATAGACTTCTAATGAAAACAATTGGGCCACCAACCCATCTACCCCCTTGTTAAGCATCGTTTGCATTTGATGAGAGCTTACCATATATGGAGACTTTGCCCACAACTTTTTTAGTTCAACTATCCTGCCCTCTTAGTGAAAATTCATGAATAGTTCTTGGAAGTCCGTCTCAATTGTCCCCAATGAAGCAAGTCACTAGACTCCCAAAACAATGCCTACTACACCCATAGAGTTAACAAACATAGTGATAGGACAATCTAGTCGATAATTCACCATGGAAAGTTTACTGCTATGGTATTTCCACAAAAAATTAGAGTTCCCCTATCTACAATCATGACCTAAACTTCTAGAGTTCGATACATAAAACAATTCAAACGAGCAACTAACTTCTTGTTGATGAAGTTGTGAGTGCTTCCTAAATCTATCAGCACTATTACTCTCTCCTTCTAGAAACCTGCTACCTTGAGAGTTTGCAGGGTGCTAATTATAGAAAGTCATGACAAGAAATAGTTGATTATCTCTTGATTCCTCATTTGGATCATTGTTGATCTCTAATATTTCTTCATCTTCTTCCTAACTAAACCCTAATGTAGAACAATTTCTTTTCAACAAATTTATGTCCTCAACTATATCTTCTCAGTTAAAACATAACCATTTTTCCTTTAATACTTCAATTTAGTGAGGAGTCAATCTAATGGGTTGAGGGAATGGTTGTGATGAAAATCTCTTCTCTCTTGTGCCATTGAACCCCTACCATATGCCAAGATAAAAGAATCAAACATGGTAGAAGTATTAAACATGCATACCTCATGTTGGATGTGATCCTTGAGCCCACCAAGAAGTAAGTCATTCAAGTTCTCCTCTATGATTGTTTCCACTCGCAAGGATAGATTCTAGAACTGATAAATATAATCCTTGACTGAACTTATTTGTCATAGCTTGGCTAACTAGCTGAAGTAGTTATTTAATACACTATTGTTGTAGTGCAGCTGCAACTCCTTCGTAAAAACTAACCAAGTGACACTAAGAGCCTTTTTATTTCTTTGAGCACAAATCCATCGATACCAAATGAATTGCTTAGGTTCCAAATATAATGAAGCCCTTATAAAAAATTTCCCACTTGGGATATGATGTACATTGAAAAAATTCTTCATTTGATTTATCCAAGTAGGTGGATCCTTTCCATCAAACTTCCACATATCCACCTTCAGTAATAGGTACCGAGATCCAAAATGAGTGCTAGCATTGGGATCATGATCGGCATGACCTAATGATCCACTTTGATTGATCAAAACATTGTCGTTTACTTGTGGTATCTTGGAGATAAAACATTGCACCATCCCATTGTACTTTCATTCTACAATCAATGATTGCCATTACTCCTCTAATTTAAAACTACAAAAATCCTCTAATTTCAAACCCCATCTTCTACATGCCTTCTTCCAACTCACACATCTTGTAATCTAATGGAAACATCAAATCTTAATTCCGCCCTAATCCTAGCTCTCAATCCACATCCTCTTCGTCAAGAGATCTTCCTAGAGTGACTAAATTCCTTCCGTTACCTCTTGTTGTAGCTCTAGCCATGATGTTGCCAAACTAATACACACAATAACTTCTCAAAAAAATAAAAATAAGCTGAAAACTTTACTATCACTTACTTTGACTTAGATCTCACTTTGCTGAAAAAAGCTCCCAAGAATTCATTGTTTTGCAGCTTTGGAAATGAATTTGATGAAAACCTTAATTTCACAATAAATCCTTCAAAAATGCTTCAATTGATTTCACATCTAGACTAAAACTGCTTGAATGTGCTCTTGATTAACCCTTCAAACTATAGTTTGCAAACTTGGACTCGGAGAGTACTTGGCAAGCCAAAAAAAAATTGACTCAGAGAGTACTCAACAAGACTTGGCAAAAACTTGGCACCTTAGAAAACACTTCAATATTTGGAAAAAACATAATTTTTTGAAAAAATATAAACTTTGTGCAAAGTATAGCTACAAAATGAATCAAATGACTTTGGTGGGGGTTTGGGGGAAACACCCCCAGTTTAGTGTCAGGGTTTGGGGGTTTGGGGGCAATGCCCCCAGTGGGGTCGAGGGGTAGCGCCCCTTGCAGGGTTTGGGGGCAGCAACCCCAACGCACTCCCTATTGCGATACAGAGTGAGGTCGAGGGGCAACACCCCACCACCAAGCCCAAATTAAGGCCTTTGAAACCACACAAAACTTCATCCTGCACACCATTTTCTTCCTCCCAGATGGTGTTTTATAGGGCACAAAATCGCGTCCCAAACGTGTCAAAATCACGCAAAAAAAGGCACATCGAAATCACATTTCAGTATGGCGAGTTTTTGCAAGGTACTTAACAATTTTTTCAGAATAATCGACAAGTATTTTCAAAGGTCGAGTCACGAGTTTAGGTGCGAGTTGCTTGTACAGTCCAGAAACCTGTGAGTACTCGTCGAGTTTGTAGACAGAGCTCCAAACTACTGAAAAAATTAGTATCTTGTAGCTTTGGGAGAAAATCTGGTGAAAACCTTAATTTTGCAATAACTCCTTCAAAAATGCTTCAAAAAACCTCAAATTAGAATTGCATCTTCTTAAATGTGACCTTGATAAACCCTCCAAATTTCAAAAAAATAAATGCAAATTTGAGAGAGATATGCATTTCACAATACAACCTCCAAATTCACATTGATTCTTGCTTTTCTAATGCCAAAATCATACTTGGATACCATATGTAATGAAATAACTTGCACAATGGAAGAATACAACAAATACTTGATAATAATAAGCCATATAGATGGGGCAAACCTCCAAAAGTTTTCAACAAGAAATAGAATTTGAAATATGATGATCAACTAATCCTCACTACCTCCCATACATATCATACTTATACCTTGGATGCCACCCAAGCTGACCTAACTATCTATATAAATATTTGTATATCTTAATTAGGGTTTATGCTACCCACAATTCACCTACACATATCCAATACAATCAATGGGTTAAGGGCATAGCAGATGTGGAGGCAATGAAAGCTAAGCTAGAGGGGATATCTATTGGCCTCATCTTCAAAAATTCATTTATCTAATGTTGAAATTTTCTATCTAAACATTGTTGTGGTGGTGGAAAATTTAGGGGTGGCATTGAGGAATAAGAATCTTGGAATCTCCAACATATTCACAACACCATCTATTTTGGGAGACGGTCTAATCCAAGCAAAATAGAAGGATTATATAGAACCTAGAGTTATGCTAGCAGATAGGTAGTGTGTATTATATATAGGCTTTTAGCTTTGTAGTTTTGGTATATTCTCTATATATGGTATAATAGTGTTTAAGCTTTAATATGTACGGTTTCAAAGGCTTATACCAAAATATAACAGTGTTTATTCAGGAGTGGGCGTCAATAGAACCCAAAGCTAAATTATCTCAAAAAATATAGGGTAGGGTCCTGTTGATGCGTGTTTTATGACACAACAAACATTCTAGAATAAAGAGTCCAAAGACGCTCTATCCCCTCTTGAAAAACTACCTCGTATGCTAAGATTGCAAG